>JBBPOS010000261.1:0-39269 GCA_038091575.1 Leccinum subgranulosum
TGTACCAAAGCAGAATCCAGCATCGGCATCGGCATCGACATCAGTATCAGCATTGGACCCATCATCATACCCTCATCGAACTGGAAGGAATTACACATATTTTTTCTCTCGCCATCTCAAATTGTATACGGTCCCGTTGTCGGGACGCAGTTTGCCGTCGCGGCTGATGAGAGCACACGTGGGTATGGAGTGGAGGGCGTACCATCGGTGGGATCGCCGTGATTCCTTGTTCCTTTTAGCCAATTCATTCACTATTTTCTTTTTCTTTATCTCTCCGGCTTCTCTGTATTTCAGAGAATCGGACGCACCTCATTGGTTGCATCCATACCACAGTCGCTTTGCTGTTTGTTTGTACATAGTAGAATTTTCTGTAGCCCGAGGGGTGGGATTTGTACCATAAGAACGGGGTTGTAGCAGATGGTCATCGAATATATTTTCTTGAAATGACAATTCTCTCGGAACGCGAGCGGGAAGGGACAAATGACGCGGCGCGTCTGTCACAAACGCGGTGTGACACTGCACGTGATCAATGACAATGTAACAGCACCGCCACATTTGTTGGGCGTCAGCGTCACCGCCGGCGGGCGTCGGACAACGCTGCGAGCGACAATGGCAGGTATTCGTCGTATCCGTTCCTTCTCTACCAACCTAACCCGACTACATCCACAGATTATGCCGTCTTCGCCACTCCCGATTTCGATCCAAGCGCGTACGCCAACGCTGTTCTCGCCGGCGAGCCCTACCCCGCAACCTCGAGATCCAAGCCCACGCTGACCATCCAAGAGCCTGCTAAGGAGGAGATTTCCGTAGCGATATCCAAGCTCGACGTCGGAATTGATGATGTCAGCAGGCAGATCAAGAGCCTGGTGTGTGTCGTCCCCACTTCGTCCTTACCTCGTTAGTTTGAGCTACATGGGTTAGGTCACTGCGCACCACGAAGATCTATTGCAGCACGCGTCGAATGCGAGCAAGCTTTCTGGCGCGCTGTCCACCGTCCGATGTGGTCTCGACGATGTCGAGTCCTCGATCGACAAGTGAGTATTTTTTTCGAGTTGGGGTTGTGCCGCTGAGCTGAGCTGACGACGATCTCTTTCTCCCCTATTTCACCGGCAGACTACGCCAAAAGATCCGTCTACCGTACGAAGCACTCCAGGCCAACGTTGTGCGGCTGCAGCGTCTACGTCAAGCCAACGACGCGCTCCGCCGCACTGCACGGTTCGCGCTCCTCGTGAAACGACTCGAGGCGCAGATTAGCGAACTTGCCGGGTATGACCGCAACAGTCGTGCTCCTGCCGGTACAGGAATTGCGGGGGATCACCAAGAAGAGAAGGAGCGGACGATCGCCAAGGCGGCGTTGAGTATCGCTGAATTGGGTGTGTTTCTCCTCCTTTTGCCTCGCCTTGTGGATCACCGGAACCGGGTATGGGGCGTTGGCAGGTGCATTGCTCGACGGGCCGGACGACGGAGAGGAGACGCGGGTGAATGCGGATGGCGAACCGTCGTCGGTGTCGGTGCTGGCGACGAGTGTCAACAGCATTCCGCTGCGGTCCGTCAATGCGGCGGCTGCATATATCCCGTTCATCGCGGATGCGCGGAAGAAGGTTAAGGAGGAGATGGAGGCCATGGTGCTGCAAGGGCTGACCTCTCTCGTGCGTGACGTTGTGCTCGTCTCACGACTTTCCTGACGTCCTCGTCGTTGGTAGAACCAATCGCTGCTTGCGTCGTCGCTGCAGACCGCATATAACCTGCGCAGTTTACCGACGTTGGTGAAAGGCCTCGTACGTGATTTGAGCGAGGCGGTAGAGGAGCGCATTCAAAACGCGTTTGATCTCTCTCGAATATCGAAAGAGATCGTGGCCAAAGGTGGGTGTGATTCTCCTGCAGATTTTGTGTCGTTTTGATCATCGTTGGTAGAGCCTCCACAAGCTTCGCAAGGGTTGCTATACAAGTCGCGGGTGCGGACAGAGCCGACGAACGTCACCGCACCCCAATTTGCAGCTGCACTGTGGGCGAGACTCGAATCGCTCGTCGAAGAAATGGCGGGATGTTGCATCAAGGTAGGATTCGACTTTTACGAGTCGAGTATTCCCCAGAGTCAGGCTTTCGCTTCTACTAGGTATACACCCTCGAGAAGGTGCTCAATCTCAAGAGAGATTCGCTGAGCGGCGTATCATTCCTCGATGAGGCACTCAAGGTCTGTATCATCATCCGTGTGATTTCAGATGGTTGATCCCGCGAACGGACGTCAGGCGATTGACAGTAAACCAAGCACGGTATTTTGGGTTTCGTTGGGCAAATCTTTGGAAAAGCATGCACGCGACGCTGCTAAAGGTCAGTGATTGTTTCGACGTCGTCGATTTGACCTGATCCCGAGTATTAGGATCGAGCTTCCTGCAGCAAACACTGAGCGCTGCCTATCCCAGGCTACTGCGGCTTTTTCACGAATTCTTTGCTAGCATCGCTGTGCATACGGACACTGTATACACACCGTCTTATCAATCGTGAGTCTCTTTTGGAGCCTTTGAATGTTCATCATTGCTGACGACCAAACCAAGTCCAGAAACCATCCTCGTCCTTCGTTCGCTTTCTGCCTTTGAAGCCATTTACGTTTCTCGTTCATCGACGAGAATGAACGAGGCCATTGCTCAGGCATTCTCCAGCGGCTCTCGGTCGCCTCCTGGTGTAAATGAAGGCAACAATATTGTGCGCACGGTCACCAACGAACTCGATTCTGCACGCTTCGATCCCTTGTTAATGCGAGCGGTAGCCGAGAATGTAGCGACAAGTCTCGACAACGTGGCCACCAGGGCTGACGGACTGGTGAGATGCTCATCGTTTGCACAAACGTCGCTCATACCGTTCATTACAGCTCGTCTCTGACCGTTCTGCCGTGTCGTTGTTGGGGCCCGTGGCGACGCCGCAGCAATTGCTGAACGGACAAGTTGCGACCTGTTTGTATTGCTGCTTTACCAAGCTGGAGAAACTGATGGAAGAACACGCCGAAATCGTGTCTGCCGCCATCGGGCTGAGCATATCCGTGCGTAAATGATATTTTGCTTGAACGTTCCATAGTTCATTTGCATCATTTAGAAAATACGAAGCAGATACGATCAGATCGTCAATCCCCTGCTCGTCGCGATCAGAAAGGAACTTGCAAGCATCGTGTCGAGGTTACACAGACTGGACCTGCAAAGAGCCTTCGATCCGATGGGGGGCATGTCGGGAACGAGTCTGTACATGAAAGACTTTGTCGACAAGCTCAATTTTGTCAAGTCGGGCGTGCTGAGCAACTTTGCGCCAGAAATCGTGCGGCCATGGTGCGTGTTGTTTGTCGTCGTTGTCTTGAAAGTAGGGACTGATGCAAGGCAGGTTGCCCGGTCTGGTCAAGTACATCATCCGTGTATTCGTTTTGCACGCTTCGATCGCTCGGCCACTCGGGGAGAGCGGTAAGCTCCAGCTGACGACGGACATGACGGAACTCGAATTTTCGTTGAATGCGTTCCTGGCAGACGGGTCGCAGAGGAGACGCAGCGGGAGCCTCGAGAGCATCGGTGACGAGTACAGGGCGTTGAGAGCCATGCGGTGGGTGTCCTTTTCCCAATCCTTTCCCGGTTCTCATCGAAGTTGATCGGTTTTTCTTTTGATGGTACAGCCCGCTCTTGTTCCTCGACAATGCGTACTTGGCCGTGCCGGAGCGCACGGCGGGTCTCTCGCCGCTCGTAGTGCTCCATCACATCCTCGTGCGGTCACCGTTACCACTCCCGCACGCCCTTCACGGGTGGCAGGAAAGCGAGTACGTACGCTGGGTCGACGAACACACGCCCGAGGAGGCTTTGTCACTTATTGATGGCAGTATCACGCACTGGGAGAAGCGGGAATGCAAAGAGGAGGATGCTGAGGCGGCTGCAGAGTATATTGAGCTTGCGCGAGTTGTTCTGAAGACAGTCAGAACAAAGGTAGATTGTGTCAACGAGTAGATACTAATCATTGAGCTGAATGGCTGCAGTCGAGCGATAGAATCGAGTTGTCAGGTCTGCGTCGGTCGACTCGAGAGTTGAGAGATGTGACTGGAGGCTCATTATCCTGTACAGATACATGCGACTAAGTTGAACCCGTAAAGTCATTTCTGTGTTCCCCTACAAGACCGGACTCCTCAGCCTCCAGCTCGACCACCACCGTGCACGCATCAACGGCAGCTTGGTTGCTGGTCATTTTAACTCCAAAAAGCCCTCCGGTCTTGAAGGAACGTAGTTCGAACAGCGTTGACAGGAAGTTCAAGTTGCCGTCTGAGACTCCAGGGGTCGGCTTGATAAGCCGAGTGGCGGCCATCGCGGTCGCACAAAGATAGTAACAATTGAATTTGCCACGGTATAGGGCCGGGCGCTTGCGGGATATCTTGGATATCAGGCGCAAGACCCTGTGAAGTCTTGGCGGGCCTGAGGCCGGCGCCCCGGGCCAGGAGATCCGATCCCATATCGGGGCATCTTGCAGGTATGCCTTGAACGCTTCGTCTGTAGGGACAGTGATTCGATCTCTTCCTATTGCCGTTGTTGTGTTGGCGCGTCTGTCCAAGTGAACGCCCCGTTCGACGACGATGTTCACTACATCTAACCTGCGAGTGAAAAAAGTAAAAGTTAGTAGTACTTCACAAATTCAAATTACTTCTTACTGCTTCTCAGATGAAACGACGAGCACTAAAAATTCATGTTGGTACCTCCTGATCATCTTCTTGTGGTGGCGGACTTCCACGAGGCGTACAGCATCTAAGTCCGACTTGCAGAGGTGGGAGCCGTGGGACTGCTGCTAAGTCCATCGTTACTGGACTCTCTGGAGTCTGTTGGAAATTGATGAGAGAGAATGGTGCAAGTTGCTCTTCAGCATGTGATAGGGTCTCGATTCCGGTCGTGAACAGTTCAGAATTGCGTCGAAGGCGTACAAAGCCTAGGGACCACTTCAAATTGATTGAGATTGATTGTGAAACACTGGCAGGACGAAGAGAGAAAAAAATGCTTACAATGAAAAGAATGTTATCAATAAATTTGACGAGGTAGTCCATGGTGAACTGTAAAGAGTGGCACGCTTGAAGAGCGTATGCGTACGTCGGCGGGCAAAGTTCAAGTTGATTAATGATGATTCGCGAACACGACGTGACACTGCACGTGATTGATATTAATTTCCACGTGATCAAGAGCGCCTCGAGTGCGTACGTACTGCTTCAATCTCAAGTACGCGTCTCCACTAAATTTGTTTGTAGCCCAATCCATCTGCATCAAATTCCAAGCGTACACGTCCATCAAAAGACACCACCGGTCTCTTTCCCGGGTCAGTCGATCGGAATCGAGTCTCCGTTATCGAGTCAGTTCCTCATTCAGCAAGCGACTCTCCAATACCCCGTAGACGACTTACCGGTAGTAGTGGGCCACATCCACTTACTGTAAAGCAAGCTCAGACTCTGCTCCTCGTCAACCAATGACGCGTCTCGCCAGCAATAGCTCCGCCTCCCTCTTCTTTGGATCATCCATTCCCCAACCTGCAGGCTGGTATGTACGTCACTCACTATGTATTTTCGTTTAGTCGCTCTCGATATATTATATTTCGCCTTCAAGGTTTCACCGACCCTCACTACCTCTCTTTGATATCGCCATGTCTAAGCCACACACCTCGCTATGGTGGAGTATGCTCCAACGAAGCCTGACATTGTTTTTGTAGAGATCGCTCGCCTGCTACTACTAACCACCCCACTGACGCCAGGGTGCCTCCTTACCACACCCACCACACCCATCACTCCGACCTTGGTGCCTACTCTCGCCTTCGTGTGATGTCGCCCCGCCTGCACCTGCACTGTGTCGTCCACCCAACGATCGGAGCTCACAACTCGGAGTCACGAGCATGGGGTATTGTTTCAAGTTGGTGCGCTCATGTGCCTGCTCCTGCCTCGCTTACCACCTCGCGCATGCTGACACCGCCTCGCCTCACTGCTTCACCCATGTTTGGTCTCCAGCACGCCCGCAAGCACTGCCACACTAGGAGACACGCTATCTGTTAGTGTACTCTTGCTTATGTCACGAAAGTGTGCGCAAACCGGGGTCCAGGAGGGTGGGGTGGGGTGGGGGAGCAAGGGTGTGGGCGTGCACATCTGTGATGTACAGGAGGGGGGAATTGGTGACATACTGTTGCGCTGGCGTCGATTCCGTGTGGGCAAGGGCAAGGGCGAGAGTGAGGGAGTCAATGAGGAGCATTGAGGAGAGAGCGACTCGAAGGGCGAAACATGTGGCGAGCGTCGTACAACTCTCGGCGGAACGAGAGTGCGTGGCAGACGTCACATGCTGTCCTCGATACAGCAGAAAGCCGAAGAGTAGATGGAAAGGGAAAGGGCAACGCGGAATATTGTCACCTACTAGGGAGGGCACAAGGCTGGCGCGTTGTTTTGCCGCCGTCACGTCCATTCGTCATTGTCACATCTCGTCCGTCGTGTGTTATGTGTGAGCGAGGTCCTGGGAGGGGGTGAGGGTGAGGGTGACGAGTGGCGACCGTGTTCGTCGTCGCGTTGTCTATCACATCCTTTGTCGACGACGACGACGACTCGTCGGTGGTGGCATGCCATTGCGCCGACGTCGCCTCCGTGTGGGTGCCATGCCGTCGTAGACTCTAGAGCGTAGAGTTGTCGCATTGTTGTCAAGCTGCATCGCATGGGAGGGGAAAGGGGAAGCGAACGAGGGCGGTAGTGAAGGGAAGTGGAAGCACAACGACAGCAAGCGACGGTGGGCACAGACACATGTTGATGAATCTTCCAGTATAGCCTGCATAATCATTAATCACTAATCATGTCTCGTCAGGTGATTTCGTTCATCGTCTAAAACGTTTGTCGTTCGCATGTGTGGTTGATTGTATTTGAGATTGTTCATGGCCCCATGCTACTACGCCGTTGATCCCCGTTCGCATGCTAAGAATTGTGGTGCTCTAGTTCAGCATTTCATCGATCCACTTGATCATGGCCCGGGTTTCTTGGGAGTATTAGTTATGGTTTGTGGTCTGAAATTTTGTTGGGTTATGTCGTTCCGGAGAAGATATTTTTCCTTCGGATGGTATACTTACTGTTCTCCAGCACGAGTATGGAAAAGATGTATTACTTGCTGACGTCGGAAAAGTCACTTGTATCAGAACGAAGGAAAGAACAGAGACACTGGCATGACCTATGATAAACTTTCCAGTGCTAAGGAAAAAATATTGATGAAAATGTGAAAGTGGAACAAGACTCGCCTTCCATAGTCCCAAAAGATGGCATTGCGGGGTGTCTTCAGCGTTACTATGTAATGGAAGAAGCCCAATGTGTACGCAGAGTGTGCGCGATATCACTGGCAGGGAGTCGGGAGAATAGGGGCCATGGGAAAGAGACTCGGACAGCGCTGACTATCTCGTCAACACTCATTCTTGACCTCATTGATATGCATTCTGCTTTATTCATTGATGAGATTCTTCGCCTTATTTTTTCACACTGTTACACCCACCGTTACTACTTCTATCACACTGGCACTGGCAGTTTGTGGGATCCTCACCATACTGCTGCTGACCTCGTTGTGTTGGCTGTTACATGTCAGGTCTTCAAAGAGCCAGCTCTGGATATACTGTGGATGGAATTGCGGGACCTGACACCACTAGCACGGTGTCATCCTGGACTGTCTCATCTTACAGATGGGCCATATGGGGTTAGATCATTCCTTTAAGCTCCCTAAATGTGTTGACTGATTCAGCTTACTACTAGGTTTATAGGTTTAAGAGAAACCTCTTGGAAGCAACTGCTCTTGATACATTCAGAAAATATGCAAGGCGTATCCACACTCTAAGGATCAAGTCTACTGGTATTGATTGCCAGTCTCTCGTCAATCTTTGTCTGGAGTCTAATACTATGACTGGTCCACTGGCACTCTTCCCAAATCTTCAGCAATTGCACTTTTGTGTTGATGAAACAAACCTGCCTCTATTTTGCCATGTTACTTTCCCAAGCATAACCTCACTTCATCTCCATCTTTTTGTGGACTCGTCAAGCTTTCAGAACACTTTGCCATACAACAGTTTCATCCATTTGCTTGGGTCAAACTTTCCCAATCTGAAAATGTTTCATATAATTGCTCCTCCCTTGCCTAAAAGAATCTCTTTCGAGCAACTTACTAGTCAAGACACTCAGTACTGGAGACACCTCCAGGGTGTGGAGTTGTGTGGATATGGCTTTGATTCAGAATTTGACACATTTGTTCATCTTGCCCACATGCCCAACTTGACTTTGCTTTCATGTAAAGCAAATCCTTCAGTAACAAACTCCAACAATGTGCTGGTGTTTCCTGTGCTTAAAAGCATCCGCATACAGGCCCATTCAGTTGTTTCCATTGCACAATTTTTTACCCATGTACAACTTCCAGCAATCACAAGCATAACTGTGATTCCATATGGTGGAATTCATTCAAAGCAAGATTCTGGCATGCAGTCACTCTCGATGGCACTACAACACGTCTGTACCCATGGATTCCACCTCACTGTTTCTTCTGAATTCTTCTCGGCTCGCACTATTCTGGAGAAATTAGATTGCCGTTTTGCCCTCGAGGATGTCTATCATTTCACCAAGTTGAACCTTACAGGATTATCTATCCAACTCCATCCATCTGTACACTTGAGTGACAGTGGTTTCCTGAAGCTCGCCTCTCGTTGTCAGCAGTTGAGATCACTGGTCATAAATGAAGAAATTGGATGGGGATCTGCCTGGATCACCCCAGACGGCCTGGCGCAGTTTCTCCAGCAATGTCCACTCCTCCAAGAAATTTGCCTTGCCATTGACACACAGGGTTACACTTCCCCACTGGCACCTCCGCTACAAATATCCGGAGACCAAGATCCCATGCCTTCGCTTTCCATTGTGAATGTGGTCGACTCTGTCATTATGGCGAAGTCGATTCCAGCAATGGCGGCCTTCTTTGCTCAATTTGTCAAGCCTGGCTCCCATATTTTCATCAAAAGCTGGGATGCTAAATTGATGACGGTTCGGCCTGGTCGGGCCAGTCGCAATTGTGAAGTCTACAGGAAGCGCTGGGAAAAGGTGTGCAGGCTGGCAAACCAAATGTCGAACCAGGAGCAACCACTGGCACAACGATCTGCGTTTGGAGCAGCTTTAGAGTTGTGCCTAGGAGTGACGACACGCCAGTGTATCATCATCTGAGTAGTATTCACTCACACTACTACCAGCATTGTCTGATTACACGAATCATCGATGTATCACTTCCTGCTACCTGATATCATTTCTAGCGGTCTATTGCAACAAGATCTATGCATGTACCATAGTCCGTCGATGCCAAGATCCATTCTAGTCACGATCCAGGTAACGACCGCATCACGCCATCACGCTATCACAAGAACCCCCGCTCCTGTTCTTGTCCTTGTACCCGTCCCCGACCGAGTGGATCGACATCGACACGGCCGACGCGCTACCACTCAACCAGCTGTCAGGCACACCCACCGTCATTCGCCGCCGTTGCCCCGGAACACAAACGAGCACGGCGCACGCTCGTGCTGGGAAAGAGGCGGCGGAAGGAAATGTAGTCCAGCTTCAGACGCCCTTGTGCGCCCATTCTTGTGTAGGTGCGGGCGTGAACGGTGGCGGTCGGGAACAGCTGACCATGCCGTTGTCGTTGTGTTCACTATGTCATCAGCTGCTGGGGAGTATGTGGCTGAAATGAGACTATTCTTCTCCGCATCATGTTCGTCCCCGGATTGGAAGAGCGCGATCAGGCTGAGTAATGGTGAACCGTGGGGCATGAGCGCCAGAGGCACTGGTGGTACTTGTCCCGGAGAGTATCGTTCCGACGGAACCCGTAGGAGAGCCGGGTTGCGAACGACTTGGCAATGTGACGGAACGATCCAAGGCTTCCCTGCGAGAGATCATCAACAAGACCGTCGATGAGTAGAATAGAACATAGCGTACCAGATGACTCCAGCCCAACGAACTCTCTCCCTCACGCTCTCTCCGGCCAGCTGTTCAACGCCGTCGCCGTAAAGGAGCTGGAAGGGACATAGGACCATCAAAGGAGGGCACGTTGAGTCTGCAGGGGTCCCTTGCCTGACAACAACACTGGAGACGGAACAATTTGCGACGACTGCGGGTGGAAGAGAGGTTCGACCCGAGTCCATCGGAGGAAGGGAGTCTGGCTCCAGCACAGCCGTCAGCTTGTGCGAGGAAGAGGCTACGAAATCCAAGCGTATCAAGACATCGGAAGATGGAGCCGAAGAAGTAGAAGAGGACGGCATGGAGGAACCTCCTGCAAAGAGGGCTCGAGTTGCCCGTCCCAGGGTTAAAAGTGGCTCCCGAGCGAGAACGGCGACGAAGAATGCCGTCACTGACGAATCGAAGACGAACACGACCGTGCAGGCGCGGCCAAAGGCACGATCGAGGGCCAAAGCCCGAAGACGCTGATTGAAAGCCACGATATGTACCAAAGCAGAATCCAGCATCGGCATCGGCATCGACATCAGTATCAGCATTGGACCCATCATCATACCCTCATCGAACTGGAAGGAATTACACATATTTTTTCTCTCGCCATCTCAAATTGTATTCGGTCCGCTCTCGGGACGCAGTTTGCCGTCGCGGCTGATGAGAGCACACGTGGGTATAGAGTGGAGGATCACCGTGATTCCTTGTTCCTTTTAGCTATTCCATTCACTATTTTCTCTATCTCCCCCGCTTCTCCGTATTTCAGAGAATCGGACGCACCTCATTGGTTGCATCCATACCACAGTCGCTTTGCTGTTTGGTTTGTACATAGTAGAATTTTCTGTAGCCCGAGGGGTGGGATTTGTACCATAAGAACGGGGTCGTAGCAGATGGTAGTCGAATATATTTTCTTGGAATGTCCCTCTCGGAACGCGAGCGGGAAGTGACACTGCACGTGATTAATGACAATGTAACGGCACCGCCACATTTGTTGTGGCGTCAGTGAAACGAAGTTACATACGGGGGACCTTTGAACGAACCTTTTAAAAATTTCGCTGCATCTGGGATCTTCTCGAACTCTGTACGCGCACGAGTGTCGGTCAGTTCGGTTGAAAGAGACTCCTCTAACGGGAGATATGGCATACCTTTAGTGAACGCGAGTGCGAACAAGTACTATGATATAGACAACGTGAGCTCAAGTTGGCAGAATGAGAGCACATGGTAGTCGCCGCACACTGCCCTTGAGGCGGCGAGAGGGGCAACGACAGGGCGGGATAGGAAGGATGAGGACATGTCGTGTGTCCGAGTCCGTGCGGACACGCAGGAGTACCTTATGACTCCTCACAAATTCACTCCATCATAATTGCTAGTGACATGTCACGGTCTCTGTTGTTGAAAACTTTCAAGGCCACATACTACTACATCTCAGGCTGGTACTTAGTACATAGTACATACTGTGAAGGACCAAAAAATGAACGTGACATAACCCACTGCCCACTGCCACTAGTAGTCCGCCATTGCAAGCAGGGTGATTGCATCGCTGTCAGCAGTAGACTTCTTGCCGATCTTGATTCCAAAAAATCGGGAAGCTTTTGACTTGCGTCCACCGGTTGCTTGGGTCCGAAGTTGAATGTCTTGCTGAGCCTGTGCCTGGAGCCCCGCATTGATCATCCGGATTGCTGACATTACCATAGCACAGAACCAATAGCAGTTGCCAGTGTAGACTTTTGCATGGTACTTGGGGCTTAATTGTGGAACCAACGAGAGAAGTCGAAGAACATTGTGGACCGTTGGACGTGGTTCTGCATCCCAGTGGTATGTCATGACAGTCATGACACCTTGCATATAGTGTTCAAATGTGTTAGTTGCACAGAACACGATCCGGTCCTTCGCCACTCCTTCCATTCCATCCCTATACGTCTTATCTACATCACGTTCAGCGACAAGATGCACTGCAAATCTGCAAGAATGAATGAATCAGTACAAGTTAGTACCATTCAACACTAGACAGACCACATACCCAGTCTGCGTGTTTGTTATGTCGAACACGAGAAATTCATGTTGGTAATTTGATATTACTTTTTTTGAGGTGTCGGACTGCATCAAGACGGAGATGCTGGGTGCTGTCAGATGGCAGCTCTGGCAGCTTTTTCATTTCCAATGAGACACACTCTTCTCGTTCCTCTGAAAACAATCCCATGTTGAAAGGGACACATTGCAACTGTGCCGACACCAGCTCCACACCCTGGTCATGGAGTTGACCTTGGAGGGTGCGGTTGAATGATAACTGGGAGTTGTTAGAAACTAGTAGTGCCAGTGAATGAGATGACAAGACTTACACTAGAAACAAGTCCCTCCATGGATGTATGCCACCGGAGGAGGTGGTGAAGGAGAGAGAAAGAGGGTAGGGAAAAATTGCATTTGTATCGGACGAGCATGGAACTTGAAGACAGTGACCGTTTGAGGAGATTTAGGAGCTTTTGGGTAAGGTAGTCGTCTTGCGAAACTCGGTGCATGCCAAAATCACTCAAGGCCTTTATATGCAACGATTGGTCCTACCGACGACGAGGACGTCAGGAAGTCATGAGACGAACGCATCGCAGCTCAACGTCATGTACGGCAGAGCTCAATCCCTGCGGCATCATACCCTCCATCTCCTCCTCAACCTTCTACGCATCATTTGCGCTGGTCCGCATTCAACCGCGTCACCTCCGTACACCCACCACGCCCATCATTCCGACCTTGGTGCCTACTCTCGCCCTCGTGTGATGCTCGCTTGCACCGTGTCACCCTTACCATCCACCCAAGATCGGAGCTCACAACTGCACGAGCATGGGGTATTGTTTGCTAGTGCGCTCGAGCTTGTGTGCACGCCCTTGCCTCGCTTACCCTCCTCACAGTGCATTCGCCTGTTATCGTCCCGCGTCACCTCGCGCATGCTGACACCATCTCGCCTCACCGCTTCACCCATGCTTGGTCTCCAGCACGCTCGCAAGCACGGCCACACTAGCAGACGCGTTGTCTGTCAGTGTACTCTTGCTTATGTGTGCTCTCTCCACGAAAGTGTGCGCAAACCAGGGAGGGTGGGGTGGGGGACTAGTATGGCGAAGTTGATTCCAGCAATGGCGGCCTTCTTCGCTCAATTTGTCAAGCCTGGCTCCCATATTCTCATCAAAAGCTGGGATACTGAATTGATAACGGTTCGTCCTGGTCGGGCCAGTCGCAATTACAAAGTCTACAGGAAGCGTTGGGAAAAGGTATGCAGGCTGGCAAACCAAATGTCGAACCAGGAGCAACCACAACGATCAGTGATTGGGGCAGCTTTAGAGTTGTGCTTAGGGGAACAAGTGACGACACGCCGATGTATCATTATCTGAGTATCCACTCACTACTACCAGCATTCTTGTCCTCGTGTACCATAGTCCGTCGACATCGACACGGCCGACGCGCTACCACTCAACCAGCTGTCAGACACACCCACCGTCATTCGCCGTCGTTGCCCCGGAACACAAACGAGTACAGCGCACGAGGCGGCGGAAGGAAATACACTCCAACTTCCGACGCTCTTGTTCGCCCATTCTTGTGTAGGTGCGGGTGTGAATGGTGGCGGTCGGGAACAGCTGACCATTCCGTTGTCGTCGTGTTCACTATGTCATCAGCTACTGGGGAGTATGTAGCTGAAATGAGACGGGCCGACGTATTCCTCCCCGCGTCACGTTCATCCCCGGATTGGAAGAGCGCGATCAGGCTGAGTAATCGTGGGGCATGGAGACGGGCGAGGCGCAGTAAGACGCGACGGATTTCGTACTGGGAATTCGCGTGGAGAGGGCGAACGGCGCAGTAGGACTCATTTGCATCCTCGACTTGAGCGGGGTCCGAGTGAGACAGATGGTCGACTCGGGTGAGATACTTTTCTGTGGCATCAAAGCTTGATAAAGTTCACATATAGAAATACGAGTGCAGTCAATACTAGTCAAGGAACGTACATGGAATGATAGATGCAAGGCGCGTCGGGCAGAAGACACTGTACGTCCGCAAAGGTGAGCCTACCTATTTGATGAAGAAGACGGAGGAACCAGGGAAAGGAGTTGGAACCCTGGCCGGTGGATGTGTTGGCTTGGAGAAAATGACTTGATGGTAACCTCCCGAACCATATTGGCTTGTAAGTCGGACCAAGGCAACACGTACATGATCATCATTTCACAATAGTCGCGATTATCGCCACTAGCCACAGTGTTATCGACGCGAATCGACGCTCGACAAAGAGTGGGCTCACCTGAACACCACAGATGGCCGCAAAACGTTCAACAAAAAGTCGGTCGTCTATTTTTTGAGCATAGTTTGATACCCGTGCCCCGCCCCCTTGCGTATCGTACCCTTCTCGCGCAACGGTCCGCAAGGCTTGCTCGACGGTCGAGCGAGCAGTATATGACTAGGTAGTATTTTTGGTTGGGCCGCGAGTTCGTTGGCCTGATCAGAGATCAACATTACGAACTCGATTGGACCACCTGGAAGTGGCCCAACCTGCAAACACATATCAATCCTGGACCCTGTCAAAAAGGAGTGAGACATACCCTATATCATTGTTCCCAGGTACAAGTCACTGAGCGAGGGGGATGGTGGGACAAGGACAAGGACGAGAACGAGGGCAGGCAGACAGGCAGTTGTGAATGCGCATGCATGCACATATGTACGGACGCGCGGAAGAGGCGAGATTGGGAGGGCGATGGTGACGACAAGGACAAGGAGGCACTCGGCGTCATCGTGTGTGCACGTCACGAACGGGGCTTAACGACAAGTACGAGGGCGGGGGCGAGAATGATGGTGGGATGTGTGCGCTCACGCGTTGTGAGAGTTCGTGATGGGGAGAGTGAAAACGGGTATGTTGGGTAGCGTTCTGGGTTACGGCCACAGCAAAGACGACAAGGGCGGGATACGGGGACGTACATATACGCGGGTATACCCCTGCCAATCCATACTTGAAGCTGCCACCGGAGACTTTAGGAAACCTTGCAATAGAAGGATGCGCGGGTATTTTCAACAGGTCGAGACTCTGCGAAATTTGCGAAACTCTGACGGACTGCTTGCAAGATTTGGCTGTAAGGAACCCGCAGCTGGCAATAAATCGAAGCCTTGCAACACCCCTTGAGGGATCGAGGCGCACAAGTTGCGCATGCAGGACTCCTCGACTTACAAATGGCGTCTCGAACACCTGACACAAGCCTTCAAATATGCGAGAACTCCAGCTAGCTATCTCCACTGTATCTCTGTGTATTGAATAGGAAGGTAAAATGAAAATGGGAATTTACAATGTGCGGGGAACCAGCGTGTGTCTTGCAACTTAGTGCGAAATGGGAGACGAGTCCGGACTTGGTCACTGATAGAGGGGCTGTAACTTGAACTTACTAAGTCTACCATTGCATTATGCACCCTGCACTATTCATCGATGAGATTCTCCGCCTTATTTTTCTTCACTGTTATACTCGCAGTTGCTTCGAGTACCAGTCCATATGGCAGTGGTATCCTCGCCGCACTGCTGGTATCTATGACCTCGTCGCAATAGCTACTACATGTCGAGTCTTCAAAGAACCAGCCCTGGATGTACTATGGATGGAACTGCATGACCTGGCACCACTAATACGGTGTAATCCTGGTCTGTGTCACGGTCATATTGATCCTGCCAGAGGACGGCAGGTGAGATCTATCCTTGAAATTTTCTAGATATATTAACTGATTTGGCATAGATTTATATGTTGAACAGAAGGCTGGAAGCAACCGAACTAGATGATACAGTCAAAAGATATACAAGCCGTGTCCGTTCCTTAGGCATCCACTATGGCCTTGGTGTTGACATCAAACTCTTCATCCATGATCTTTGTCTGGAGTCAATCACAAGTCCACTTTTCCCAAATCTTCAGCGATTGGACATCATGATCCAGGATGACTGCTTTCCTCTGTTTCACCACTGTGTTACTTCTCCAAATATAACCTCACTTGGCCTTAGCCTTCTTGCCAATGAGTCAAATGCTTCATCATGTGGGGCTTTAATCTCTTCACTCAAATCAAACTCTCCCAATGTGAACAGACTGGCATTCAGGTTTCAAATACATACTTCCCAAGATGGTGTCTTTGTTGAGCAAATCACTCATCAAGCAGTTCAGTATTGGATGTACTCCCTCCACACCGTGGATCTCTCTGGATACTATGGCTTCACCTTTGACACATTTGTTCATCTCTCCCACATGCCCAACTTGACTTCACTTTCATGTACAACAAGAATACGACCTCCACTAGCCCACCAAGACAAATCCCCTGATCATGTGCTTGTGTTTTCTGCATTGAAAAGCATGTGCATAGAGGGGGGGGGTATTTCCATTGGAAACCTTTTTACCTGTCTACAACTCCCAGTAATCAAAACCATAGATGTCATCCTAGCTGATGGAATTTACTTGAAGGACAATATTGGCTTGCGACTACTCTCAATGGGAATGCAACAAGTCTGTACCCATGGATTCCATCTCACTGTTCACCCTGCACAATGGACTCAGATGAATACAATCATGTGGATATCTGATTATCCTGTGCTTATCCTTGAAGATGTCCATCGTTTCACAGCATTGAATCTCACAGGAATATCCATCCAACTCTATCTATCAGTACACTTGAATGACAGTGATCTACTAGCACTTGCACCTGGTTGTCAACAGCTCAGGTCACTGGTCATAAATGAAGAATGGGGATGGGGAAGAAGAGCTAGAATCACCCCAGATGGTCTGTCACAGTTTCTCCGACAATGCCCACTGCTCCAAGATGTCTGCCTTGCCCTCAACACACAGGATTACACTTCCCCTCCTCCACTACAATCATCCAGCACCCAAGATCCTGTTCCATCACTTTCTGTCATGAATGTTGTCGACTCTCTCATTACAACAAAGTCAATTCCAGCAATGGCAGCTTTCTTTGCACAGTTTATACGGTCTGGCTCCCATATTTCCATCAAAAGTTGGGACACTGGATATATGTCAGCCCGAGATCATGAAGGACAGGGTTACTGGGACAATCATAATGTATACAAAAGGCGGTGGCAAAAAGTGTGCACCTTGGCAAACAAAATGTCAAACCAGTGGCAGCCTGAGTCACAGCAATCAGTGCTTGGGACCCTTTCAGAGTTATTGTTTTCAGGGACCGGATGAGGCGTCAGTGCATTATCTATTAAAAAATACATGTGTATTAGCACCAACAGTCACTGTGATCATGATACAATTCTCACCTTTGGCCACGGAATATTCGGGAGAGGCTACGACGCAAGCAACGATTGGTCCACCGATAACGAGGACGTCAGGAAGTCGTGAGGCGAACACATCGCAGCGCAACGTCACGTACGACAGAACTCAATCCCTGCGGCATCATACCCTCCATCTCCTCCTCAACCTTCTTCTACACATCATTCACGCTGGTCTGCATTCAACCGCGGCGTCTGGCACCTCTGGTTCCGGCTTGCACATCAATAATCCACCCGAAATGAGACGAGATATGCGCCTAGTGTTGCAATGCTCACATCGCCGTTATGTCTCAAAATCAAACCCGTCATGACGAGCAATCGAGACTGACATTGCACCTCCCAAATCTTCTTCTCTGCACGAAGGTGCACAACCTTGTTGCTCGAAATCGCTCTTCGTGACAGCCAACTCGTCCACCACGCGCTCACGGCCATTATTTAGACGCGTCTGCTGTCGTACAACTGCTAGTTGCGCATTAAACTATCCATATCTAGACTCTGCATGTTCAGCTACTCCTGAGTCATGCGTTGACGTTAATGCAAGGTAAGCAAACGAAAACAATCGATGACGTGAACTGAATGTGACTTACCGTTGAGGAACTTGATCTTGGTGGTAGCGTTTGCGAGAGCTACATTGGCCTGACTGAGTTGCCTCTGGCCCAAGCCAAATATTCCCACAACTTTTTCGCGCCCATACCCCATCTCTCTCAAACTCTGCCATCAAATCACTCGAAGGAGCGGGCCCAGCACCATTGACATCAGCGTTGCCGTTGACGCCACCACCACGCGACAACGACGAAACGCGCTCAGCGTGAGCGAAAATTGCCCTGAGCGTGTCCTCTTCTTTCTTGTTCGCCTGAATCGTGCGCTTGCTGCTTCTTCTGCCTCTCGAGCTGAGTCGCGAAATCCTGGATCACCTTGTGTGCTTCGCGAACGGCTTCGCTCCACTCCTTATCAAGCGCCCCGCGTCGCGTTCCTCAGATTCCATTTTTGCACTGAGCTCGCGAACATCCTGAGTAATTTTGAGTTCTGCTCTTGCAGGGGCGGAAGAGCGCAGAAGAGAGCGAGGTTGTTGGTGATGATGGCGTTGATGTTGCTGTCAGGTATGGATACCATCTCACCCCCTTGTCGTTGTCCGATCGCGATGCTTTCTGGACACGAGTTGGAGCAGTGCCAAACGTCTTTTTCTTTGGCTTCCCTCTTGCTTTCCAGCGTCTTCTTTGCAATTGCCTTGGCGTCCGGTGGAGGAGTAGCCGGGGCGGCCGCAGGTGGATCATTTTCGAGCAGCGACGACGACAGCATCGAGGCCGACTCTATGACCGTGACTGTCGTTGGCGGCGCTACAGTCACGCTTACTACACGTGGACGAAGAATTTCCTCGGGTGCCTTGAACAGCCATTTCAGTTTCTTCTCCTCGCCCATAGAGGTACCTGTGGAGGCAACTGTGGAGGCATGATCGGTGTCCCGTTTTCCGAAGCCAACATGTTGGCGATCGTCAGTGGTGCAGCCGCTGCGACCACACGCCTCGAAGTGGGTGCATTCGTGGCAGCGGCGAGGGTGAGCGTCACAGCATCCAACTCGGCGGAAAACGATCACGCCTGGTTCGGTAGGTTCGGTTGGGTTTGCGGTCCGGAAGTGCAATACCACGACGATCACCCGTGTTCCATTGGTTGAACGGCTGTTACAGCTATTCCCATCCCTTGGTGAGCTCCTTTTCTCTTTCCTTTTCTCTTTTCTCGATCTCGCCATCGCTAAGGTAGTTGAGCATGGGCGTGAAGGACTAGATCTGGTCCACCGCTCTGGCGGTGGCAGCGAGATTGGGCAAAAAAAAGATATGCGAAGATCGTCGTCCTGTACTTGCTCCCGTACGCAGTGTGCGATGGCAGTCATAGACAAACGTCAGACAGCGCGGTGGAATTTCAGACGTGCATGCTCACTTGAACAGTCCACCTAAACTGAGCTCCATGGCATACACCTTAGCAAACTGCTCGACAGCGAGAGGGTAAGGCGGACGTGTGCGTACATGTCCGTGTGGACGCGACGAGCGAGGGTGAGAGCCGGCGAGGTGGGAGGGGCGAGAGTGAGTAGATGCGGCAATTGAAGGTGAGGACCAGAGTGAGACGGCATTGGGGCTGGGACGAAACAAAAACAATGACAGGCCTCGTTGGAGCATACTCCACCATAGCGAGGTATGCTGGCTTGGACATGGCGATATCAAAGAGAGGTACTAGTGAGGGTTGGTGAAACGTTAAAGATATCGAGAGCAACTAGACGAAGATACATAGTGAGCACTGAGCGACGTACAGACCTGCCTGCAGGTTGGGGAATGGATGGTCCAAAGAAGAGAGAAGCAGAGCGGCTCAGGCTATTGCTGGCGGGACGCGTCATTGGTTGACGAGGAGCAGAGTCTGAGCTTGCTTGTGAGTGGGGATACCAGTACGTCGTTTACGGGGTATTGGAGAGTCGCTTGTTGAACGAGGAAACGGTTCGATAGCGGAGACCTGATTCCGGTTGACTGACGGGAAAGAGACTGGTGGTGACTTTAATGGACGTCTATGCTTGGAATTTGATGGGTTGGGCAATGGGTTACAAAGAGATTTAGTGTGCGGCGGACGTTTGGTGAAAGAGGAGACGTATTGGAGATGAAGCAGAAGGTGATGGAGTTTGATCTACGGGTCTCGAGCGTGCCCGCCTGTTGAGGATATCCAGGCGATACTGCTCGGTAACCTCATCGAGGGCGCCGGTACCGCACAACTCCTGCTGATCCTCACGACCAGGGGCAAAGAAGACGGACTTGTGAACGAATAAGACATTGGTACGAGAGAGTTAATTATACATACACCGCGACCTAAAAAAAAAGACTGTCTTCCTGTGTACGGGAGACTAACCGCGACCGTGACAAAAGGGATAATACACTATCTAAGGCGTCGTCGTGGTCAAGTCATGAATATTCCGGAACTGACGGATCGCGCTAGCGGCATCCTCAGCCATAGAGCCGCTGTCAACTCGAACCCCGATGAATGTGGACCGCAGCTGGTATTGCAACCAGGAGCGCACCAAACCTGATACTAAGCCACCTTCCCGATTGATCTGCCCCACCGGGTTGATCCGGCGCACAGCGCACATCGCAGCTGCACAGAGCCAGAAGCAATTATATTTCGTTGTGTACGCATGGCGGATGCGGGAGATGACGCCGAGGAGACAGAGGACACTGGCAACAGATGGTGACCGTCCCCCGGGCCAAGAAACTTGGTCTACTGTTGTAGCTCCGCGCACGTATTGATCAAAAAGGTCCGAGTTCAACGTGGGCGGAAAGATTATAACACAGTCTTTCGGGACGGCGATCGTGCGCGTGAGGCTTGTCTTCAGATGGTCTTGGATGTCACGCTGAACAGTGACTCTAATCTGAGCCCGAACATTGGGCCTGGCCAATTGTTAATTATTAGTACATAGTAATAATCAATTACTTCCCATACTTACAAGGGTGACTCGGATGGCCTGGAGATTTCCAGCACAAGGAACTCGTGCTGGTAGTTGCTGAGCAACATCTTGCAGTGGCGGATGGCATCGAGGCGTAGATCCTGTGTCATGGTCCAGATGTCCGGGTCTAGAGACGGAGGGATGTGTGCTGCATCAATCCATCTTGCCGTTGTTGATGGCTGTATAGAACTAAACGCCTCGGATATCGATTTGACTTTATTAGGGTCAAGGGAGACCGGCGAGGCCTTGAAGAGATGGCGATGACCCAGAATGGCCATGGCCAAAACCTTGAATGGTATGGATAGAAGCTGTAAAGTCTATATTAAACCTGTTACAAAAACATCAATAAATGCGAACTTACGAATGTAGTCAGGTTCCAGAGTGTCAGGCTCATCATTTTCGTGGCGGAAGGTTGTGAAGGCAGTCGCTCCCAGTCAGTGGAACTCGACGCGACACGGCACGTGATAGATATAACATTGCACGTGACCCAAAACCTTCATTACCACTTGCCTACCAAACCTGGAACAACAAGCGTTGCCATGAGCTCGACAGAACAACACAACTTCTCCGGAGCACTTGCGACGTGGAAAGGTGAGCACAGACTCATCCGCTCGAGCCGCACTTAACGTCTCTGTCATGCGCTGTTGCGTTGGCTTCCCTAACCCGGACCAGCCATCGACCTCCATGAACTCCAGAAAACGCTCGATGCACAAGGCATAGAGATCGTTGAGAACCAGAAAGAGAACGTAGTCAGTCGCAAAGGGCTGGCAGAGCGCACCAAAGGTACGCTTAGCATGTGTTGCACAGGAGTCTACTTGATTGAACCAACTCATATTCGTGCGCGCATACAGAGTTCAAGAAGATCCCAGACGACGAAAAAATGAATTCGTTCAAGGGACTGCTCAAAGGTATGCTGCTCGACCTCCGGCACTCACACCTCGTCCGACGAACTCCGTCATAGCGTACCAACAAGAGATCGACAACCTCACGAAACGCTCCAAAGTCGCCGAGTCAGCCTTCCTCAATGTCTACAAAGTCCTCGCGGAAGCCCCGGATCCGTATCCTCTCCTTGAAGCAGTCGTGGAACAGACTATCACCACCGAGACGAATGTGTTGTTAACTGCCGAAGTCGATGCGCTCAAGGCTGAGGTAGTGAGACTCAAGAGTGAGAACGTTGAACTGAAGCGGGAGAATGGCACATTGGAGAGTACGAAGAGGAGGCTGGAGACCCTGGAAGGCAAGGTGAGCGCTTCGCACGAGACGACGACGGCTTGCTCATCAAATTCGTCGAGCCAGATGGACGAGGTGATCGTTGACAAGGTTTCGCAAAAGGAGAACGAGCTGAATGCAACGTATGACGAACGCATGCGAAACTATGAAGAGCGGTGAGCAGCTTTACCTGTCGGCACTTGTTGGGTTGGGGCTCACCAATTTCGTTCGCCGTACGTGCTGCGCAGCGAACAGGACTTGACGCGCCAAGTCACGCTCTACAAGTCGCAACTTCGCGAACTTCGACTGTCAAACGAGACTAACCAGGCGCGTCTTTTGGATGCCAGTTCTCGTGCCGATCAGGACCTCGTTTCCCGCTTGGGTGAGGCAGACATGGTCCTGGCCGATCTTGAACGGGCGAACAGTAGAGTTGCGGCCGTCGAAGGGAGGAATGTACGCCCCCTTAATGTTTGTATCTTGACTGCAGGGATTTTATGCCCGGTATGACAGGAGGAACTACGTGCCGAGATCGAAGCGCTAAGGGCTGGGAGCGAGAACACGGAAATGTGCGTTTGCGGGTTCTCTGCCGCATATATTGAACAGTCTGACCAGTGGTGCAGGATAACGAGCCTCAAGTCGCGTCTATCCACTCTCGAATCGACCAACGCAGACCAAACGACCCAACTTATCTCTGCACAATCACAACTTTCTACCGCACAAACACAACTGGCAAGACACGACGGAGAGGTGGCGAGGCGTGCAGAAAGGGACAAGACAGAGTTGCAAGCAGAAGTGGGCACACTTAAGCACAAGCTTACGACGTATGCCGACTATGATGAGATTAAGAGGGAGCTCGAGATCATGAAGGTAAGTTTGTACACCCCCGCTGCATATACATGTTAAACGTGACCCCCACGCCCTACTGATAGTACGTTGAATTTGGCGGTCTCGATGACGACGCCTCTGACGCGGACGGCGACGATTGGTCCTCTCACGAATCGGAAGGCGTGCATCTCCCCGACCCCAACGCCGACAAGGCGAACGCACAGCACGGAAAGAGCCTCGAGGTGCTCCTTGCGAACAAGAACAAGCGCATCCTCGAAGAGCTAACGCGTTTCAGGGTAAGCTCACCTCTCGGTTTCCGGTCACCACCCGGGCTCACTCGCGTCTTGTACTTCTACACAGATCCTGCACGCGTCTCTTGAAGAGTCCCTCCAGTCGACGCAGTCGGAGCTCGACACGGCCCGTGCAGAGCTCTCCAAGCAGAAATCACTGAACGAGAAACTCGAGACAGACCTCCTCGCGCTCGATAACCGTGCTGTAAAGGCCGTGATTACTGGCGGAACGGCGCGAGTCGATGGCGCGCTGGCCAGTCTCGGGCTGGACCTCGGTTTGGAAGCGCCCAAGAGCAAGAATGGTGAGTCGTCCGGGAGTACGACCCGGAGCACGCCGATTCCATTCACCTCGTCTGCCGACACGTCGATATTGCCCATCGTGACCAGTCAACGGGACCGGTTCCGAACACGGAATGCCGAGTTGGAAGAGGTAAACGCGTGGTTGCTTATATTATTACTTGCGGCTTGGGTACTCACTCAGGATGACATTGCAGGAACTTCGACGCCAATTCCACGCGATTTCCGAGTTGCGTTCCGAGATCAAATCGTTGCAGTCGGACAACCTGAAGCTGTACGAGAAGGTGCGGTACATGCAGAGTTATCGCGAGACATCGTCGGTGTCGCAGTTGGATCCGCTTCCTGGAACGTCGTCGTCGTCATCGAATTCGAATTCGCGCCGGGACGGCAAGTCAAGAGTCGTGGGCGGTGCAGGGGATGATGCGGATGCGGATGAGGTGGAGCTGGGGAGGTGGAGGCAGAGGTATGAAGAGACGATGAATCCGTTTGAGGCTTTTCGGGGAAGGGTGCGTACCTCAGGGACCGTCTCATCTTTTCTTTTCTTCTTCTTACTTCTTTGACCCGAATTGCAGGAAGCGACGCAAGCATACACCTCTCTGCCACTCCCTGAGCGTCTCCTCCTGACGCTCACGCGCTCGATTCTCGGGGATCGTCGCGCGAGGCTGGCGTTCGTGAGCTACGCGACTGGACTACATCTGTTGGTCGTCTGGGTCTTGTGGAGCGGATGGGGATGCTGGGGGGTCGTCAGCGTACCGCGACCGTTTTGATTAGGACGGTTTTTTGCATACCTGGTGTCTTGTTCTCGTGCATGGGCCGTCTGAGTTGTCCCGATACCTTGGATTTCGGCAAACGGTTTCCTTGTATTACAACGGACGATCTAGATGCAGTTTACACTGCGCACAGCCTAAATACATGCGTTATGGCCAGTGTTCTATTTCAAGTGGAAGTACCAAGTGAGGAGTCGCATTCTCTACACCGACGTGAACACGGAGCGAAATGATGTCGGGAGATGGTTGTCCTGACTTATGATGGATGCAAGAGATCAGACGCTTGCGATGCGCTCGGAAAACCAGTTTGTCCGACTTTTGCTAGACAATCCCTACGTGAACGTTTGAACAGCGAAGACGTGTCTCGGCACATCTCGGTGCGAGACCGCGGGGAAGACGTCACGCTCTGAGAACCATAGGGATCCACAAACACGCAAGCCGAGGGTTACTCGGACTCGAGCTTGCTGTCCTATCTCATGATGCGGGTGGAGTGTTGGCATCAGTCTCTTTCATTCTCCTCACTGCACACGCCTCTCAGGCAGGGCTGATGCTGTTCACGACCTTGGTGAGTTGACGTCATATCGACAGTGGTGTCTCTCGACTATTATTAGCTGTGTAGAAAGACATTGCAACACGTGTGAGCAGACACGAGGCTTCCAAGGCCACCTTTTAAACTCTGCCACCGATCGAGTCGGAAGGAGTTATCGTACTGGATGGATTCGGTGGAAGATTGAATTGACATAGTACTACGGAGCCTGTAAGCCAAATCCGAGTGCAGTGCAGTGCCGGATTCAGAGTGGAAGATCCCAAAAGCGAGAAGGAAGAATCGATTGCGTTGTTCTCGGGGGTGACGAGAGATTTGAATGGCAAGGAGGAGGTCACCGGGTAAGTAAGAGTTCCGGACGAGATGAATAGAGTGTCGCGAACCAATCGCACACGTTCGTTTAAAGTGATGATGACGCCATATTTACGGCTCTGGCTAGTAGGGATATATGTCTTGACGTTTGTTGCCGCACGGACATGACATGGTCAGGGTGTTAAAAACAAAAATATCATACCAATATATGTTTGTGCCAGTCCCGAATTTGTCGGATTGAAAGTAGAGTGTGTCTTGGAGTCGCCACAAAGCCCTGATGGTGAGAAAAGGCCGCCGAACACCGGGGGAGATGGAACTGTCGACGAGGGATGATGTCAGTCGTTATTGTCTTTTCTTCGCGGAGCGGATCAACCTGCCGATCTCGACATTCGGACGGATCATCCAAAGTGACGACCAGAACCAACAGTTTTTTTTTCTATGCTCCCAGTCGTGACTCACGCTACGGAGATGAAACCCCATCAATTCAGTTGGGTGGAAAGCGCTTCACAGCCTACCCCGTATACTGCGCTCATACAGGCACCCACGTGCGATTCATGGTCACTTGCGACGGCCTTATCGACTGCAACGCAATCGACACCGTCATGGTAGTACAGCAAGTCGCATGACCCGCGGAGAACCCCCGTGACGTGACTTTTCGTGACGGGGTTGCCTCATAGAGAATGCTACGAGTATATATGGTAATCTCGATTATCGCTGGTTTCTCAGTCCAACGTCTTGAGTCCTCTTCCCGGTCCCAAATGCAGCACACCGGCCATGAACACGACGCTCTCAATGACATCCAGAATCAAAGAACGCCTCTTCCATCACAGAGGCAGCCGAACCGCACCCAGCCACCCGGTCAACCTGGCGCTCCTCGAAATACCCTCAGCGGTCTTCTCTCCAACAGAGGTGGAAATGCCCCAATTCCGCCCTCTCTTCAGGCAAAGATGATGGCAGTACGGCATTTTAGCATTCTTTTCGTCTTTCTTCTCACTTTAATCCCATCAGATGCTCAACCGCGGCTCACCTGGCTCTCCGGGCTCCGCTTCCTTCGCCATTGACTCCGCTGCACAACGCACAAATTTAGACGACATGCAGCGTCCCCTAGCCCACCAGTCCAACGCCTTCCCTTCCCCGTCCGCCCACCGTGGTCGTGCGTCAGCCCCTGTTCCCCCCACCAAGCGCAACAAGCCCGGTTTCAAATTGTCCGATATCAATCCAGATGCCTCCATCGGTGCCGCAAATGCTGGCCTCGGTGCAGGCAGACCATCCTTGGCCGATGCTGGTCGTCGTGCCCCCAACACCTTCGATACCCCCTTTGCAAATTTCAACAGAATCGTGTATGTCTCTGCTTTCTTTTGCCATCTCTTTTTAACCTTCCGATCAGCGATCCCTCCGGTCGACTCGTTTTCACCGGAAAAGCCGTCCTCCATGCCTCCGGCGTCGATTTCTCAAACGGTTCTTCGTATGCGATCAACATGGAGCAGCTCGTTCTCCAAAACGAGCTCGGCCGAGGCAACTATGGAACCGTAAAAAGAGTCCTTCACAAGCCCACCAATGTTACCATGGCCATGAAGGTGCGCGGCATCCTCGAATCTTTCCACTCCACCTACGTCATCCATATTATTAACCCCGTTTTGTTTGCACCGATTTTAGGAAATCCGTCTGGAACTCGACTCCACAAGACTTAACGGCATCCTTATGGAGCTTGATATCCTTCACCGTGCTATAAGCCCATTCATCGTCGAGTTTTATGGAGCGTTCTTTGTCGAATCCTGCGTCTACTATTGCATGGAGCACATGGATGGTGGCTCCCTTGCCTCTCTCTGTTGTTTCCCAAACGGCAATGTTTCCCTACCCCCTAGCATTTCCTCCAGTCCAGGTTCTGCTTGGACTTCCAGCCCGGCTCCTCTGTCCGAGGAACACCTGGGACGCATCGCGTCATCGATGACCAAGGGTCTTGCCTTTCTCAAGGATAACCTTGGTGTCATGCACCGCGATGTAAAACCGACCAACGTCCTCGTCAACTGCAAAGGCGAAATCAAGTTGTGCGATTTCGGTGTCAGTGGCCAACTCGAAAAAAGCATAGCGCGCACCAACGTCGGGTGCCAGAGTTATATGGCTGTGAGTCATCTCCCCCTATGGGCGTCTTCATTTTTCCGCCACGTTGTCTATCATGTCATCGGTTTGGTCATTGATGCCTTCTTTGGTCGCACAGCCCGAACGGATAAAAGGGTCCTCTCCCTCGTCAAACCTTGACGATGCCTTTACCTCATATACTGTTAGCGCTGATGTGTGGTCTCTCGGCCTTTCCATAGTGGAGATTGCTAGGGGAAAGTGAGTTTTGTTTTGTTTCCTCGTTCCACCCTTGTCTTACATGTACTCGTCCCAGGTATCCCTACCCTCCCGAAACGTACGAAAACGTTTTCGCACAGCTCAGTGCTATCGTCGACGGTGAAGCACCTGAACTCCCGGAGGACGACGAAACCCCCAATGAAGTTGTTGATACCCCACAGAGTGCCGACGTGGGCGAAAATGGTGACGGAAAACCAATCCCCCGGACATGGTCACCGGAAGCACGTGACTGGGTACGTCGATGCTTGATCAAAGACGCGGATGAGCGGGCAACATATCCTGAATTGCTGGCAAGTTTTCCCATATGTCGGTTCTGGGTGACACGTGTACTGATCAAGAGCGATAGGAACATCCGTGGATGAAAATGGACGTGGAACGTGAGGTCGATATGGCTGAATGGGCGACGCGCGCAATCGACTGGCGCGATCGAGGGCGGCGTGGGCTGGCGATCTACGAGTGAGCGCAGTACCTGAAAAAGACGCTTTCCCGTTGTGACACCCTCTTGAGGAGAACTACCCCATCTCCACGCTCTTCGCCCCGCGATCGGTGAAGCTTGACAGCTCGTGGAGCTGCGAGATACGCCTGTCACTCAAGGTGCCACCATGATTTCGTGCGCAGGGCCTGTCGTGGTGCCCCATTTCATGTGACACAGCTGTCCCACTCATCCATTTTGCTGCTGGGAGTGCAACCTCCAGAGACCCCGAACACGTCGTGAGTTACCCTTCCATTCTCTGGCATAACCATGGTATACTATCAATGCTGGTCGTTTAATACCCACCCCATACTGGCTACAAATGTCACACTCCCGAATCTACTTACCAACGGCTTAGCTACGTTATTCTTTCATTCACGTTTTCTTTTCGCTTGTGGTGTTTTCGGTCACAAATCATCGGGTCACTTACATACTGTTTGTTGTTACGTTGTCAGGATAGCTGTTGTTCTCTCACTGTTTCATTTTGGCTTGTTGTTGTATCTCTTAGAATATTCTTTTCTGTACTGTTGATCAGTTTGAAGTACGTTCAATCTCGATCTTTGTGGAGTCATGGTTCACAAAATATAATTCTGTTGTGATGTGTCACATCTTGTGACAAGCACATGCCTGATCGGGTTATATCGGAGTTTGAACAGTTTACTAAATGCGGCACAGCTACTAAAGCCTTCAACTTGTAGCAGATTACCAAGGTCAAGCTTTCAAGCTGTCTTCGCTCTATTCTGGTGATTCAATTCCGATATCTTCCTAATCTCCGTCCTGACCTGAACGATTAAATCTAATTATTAGTCGCGCTCAGCCTCGTGCTGATCTTCCGTGCGGCCCTCGCGCTCATCCGTTCCGGCTGCCTATATATCTTTAATTCACTCGAGGACCATTACAAGCCCAAGCCCAAGACCAGATTCAACTTCTCCGAGATGATCCACGTTAAATGGGGCCGCGACGTCCTCCATTTTCCGATCCCCCCGCTCGACACGCCACTGGGAAAGCTGAGGGCGGATCTGGCAGAGTACACGCATTTACCTGTGGGGTCGTTCAAGCTGGTGTACAAGGGTGCGGTGATGAAGGATGATTGGGCTCCTTGTGCGTAGTTTTGCCTTTTCCCCTCTTCCCCTCCTTTTCGGTTTGGTTAGATTTTGGCGGTCGACGACGCTGACGTTCGTCTGTATGACTCCATACCCCATGGATGTCCAATGGCCTGCTTTTCTATTGCAGTATCGACTTATAAACTCAAAGAAAACGCGACGATCTCATTGATCGGGGGACATACCCTCTCCGAGAAGCCCCCCGGTAACGGTTCTGGTGCTGCGTCGTCAATCGCAGCAGCGGCGCCCAAACCATCAAAGACGCCACAGACGGAAGAGGGCACGATCATGGCAATCCGGGCGGAGCTGGACAGGGTGAGGGAGACGCTCGTCCCGGACGTGGACGCGTTCGTGCAGGCACTCGCGCCGCCGCCGCCGTCCGAGTGCAACGAACCTCGAATCCATACTCACGCTGTTTCTGAATCCTTCCCTGCGCCTACCTCTAATAAACCGACGCCACCAGACCACACACGGCTGTCGGAGCTGTTGTTACAGTCATTGTTGCGCCTGGACGCGCTGCACCTGTCGGGGGCGGATTGGCCTGAGGCGAGGATGGAGCGGAAGTCGGCGGTGAGGGAGGTACAGGGGGTGTTGGATCGGTTGGATGGAGCGTGGGCTGGGCGGTGATCAAACGGTGGTGAGCGGGAGGTTTCGGTGGAGTGACTCGGTGTGTGCGTAGATATCTATTTGATTTTTGTGGTTTGTCAGACGGTTACCCGGTGACCCTCAACGGTGAATATTCAATTCAATAGTAACACTACCATGCTGCAACAATTTAAAAAGGCCTCAAGGCCTCAGGGAGGAGCCTAGAAGGGTCGGGATTCCGTGATTCGAAGATACGTTTCCTACTAGGCGCGGTCGCTGAATATATATCGACCTGATCTCTATATGGTAACTTCGCCGTCGAGGACTCGGAGGAGCCGCTCAGTTGACACATGTCTAGCGATGAGTCCGTCCATCGGATGTGCCTCTGACTCTGGCTCCGATCGCCCCATGATTCATTAACCGACCCATCTGTCTTAAGCCCTCTCGTCGTGGGACTGGTCCGCTATGTATAGGGAATACAAAGAACAACGGGCTTCAAGATGGGCTAGACGAAATCGCTCCGGAATGGACCGTTGACGTCCTTCTTTCGACGATATTATTTGAGCTGTCACTCAGGCTGATTAGAGCGGTCCCATCGCGAACGAGTCGAGTCGTCAACCGTAAGTACGTTTGCGCCAAGCTTGGCACTGACAGAATACTTTTTCTTCTTCTTTTCTTTTCAAATTTTCTCATCGATGAGTCAACGACGCCGCAGCCTTCAAGGATCCGGAGCGCAAGTTGCGAAATGGCTTCAGGTTTGGCCAAAGTGGCGCCTTGGGTGACACGTGAAGATGCGTAAATTAATCGATTAATGGAAGACTCTGATCACGGATCCAAATCTTAAATTCTTGTTCGCAAAGGTTCTAGTCACGGACCCGGATGGAATATTCCAAGGATGTTCTCTGAGCTCCTCCGTCGGACGTCCCCTTATACTTATACCTACACAAAGATCTGAAACAATATTCGTCTATTCACGTTTAAACGGTAACAAACTGCATGATTCAGATTTGATAAATCAGTACATAGTCTCAACACCTAACTGCACGGATATTATGGCCTGAGTCGGGACATTCCGAATCACGTCCGAAGCGAGCGGGTGCTGTTCACCGACTCCAAGGCGTCGGAACGCATGCGAGTAGTACTTGACACAACTTGAACTATATTTTCATCCGCCCGATTCCGCCGAGCCCACAATGTTGAAAAATTAAATGATTACTGATTCTTGAAGGCGGGCGCAATCTCGTACTATTACGCAAATAGTTAGTGTCTTCATAGAGATACGCGGCCGAGTGGAGCTATACCAGATAAGAAACTGGTACAAAGCCCAGACCAAGACGAATCTGGCGTCAGAGCATTGCGTGTGTTACCAGGAACCCGCGAACGTGTCCGAGGTTTGAATGACTGGACCCACAGTGATCTCTCGAGACAAACTTTCAGTAAATGCGTATGTAACGTTATTACGATGGCTGTTGCCTGTGGGGACCGGCAAGCAATTCGGCTCATAACAGGGAGAACAAGCTTCAAGGGTCGTCGTTCCTGAAGGAGGTATTTGCGGGATGACGCAACTTGGTGCCGGGAGTAGTTGCACGCCTGTCGATTGTAGCCTAGCAAGAACAGATTGAAATGTAGGACGACATGGCACCCATCGGCGCCGTGAAGTTTTCTGAAACAAGTGAGGGCAAAAGTTCAGAAATGGTTGATGAAAGAACAAGTACGGAAGGTGCCGAGTCACTTGAACAAAGATGTTGGCGCGCTAGGCTCGATTAAGAAGCTTGTCGGTAAAGTCACCATGCTGTAAATTTGTTCCGTAAAGTTCTTTCAAGTCCGTCTGGAGCTCTATTTGGATCTTTTTTTAAATGATATAAGAATCTAGCACGTTCTAACATTCCGAGGTAGGTTTCTTGCTCAACCGTCCCCATCGTTCGTCCGCGGTCGGTTTGTCACGGTGCTTTTGACATCATGCAGAGCACCACCGTTGTGCTGTTGGCGCTCGTAACACTAGTTACCGGGGTCCTCATTTATCAACGGAAGAACGCGCTCCCGCTAGGATTGACGCTTCTACCAGGCCCAGCACCGCTGCCCATCATTGGAAACTCGCTCAATGTCAATCGTAAGACTCCTTGGTTAACTTACACCACTTGGGCCGAGCGTTATGGTGAGTCCCCCCTGGTTTGATCCCTGATATACGCTCTCTGATCGAGTCACCATCACATGGCACACACAGGTCCCCTAGTCTACGCTCGTCTCTTGGGTAAAGATGTGATCATTTTCAACTCAGAGGAGCTTGTGCAGCAATTGGTTGAGAGACGGTCGTCGATCTATAATGATAGACCACACTTCGTGACCAACGAGTTGTGAGTGCGCGTCCCCTATTATTTACACCCGGTGACATCTCTCTACCATTTCGTTCATTTTCTTTCCTCTTTTTTCTTATTTGATCTTATAGTTTTGGTATCGGATTCAACTCGGGTTTCCTTCCCTACGGTGACCGATGGCGGTTTCATCGACGGTTGTTGCACCAGACCTTCCGGGCTGCTGCCGTCCCTGGTAACATGTACCCTGTCATGCTGCGAAAGCAACGGCCTCTTGTCAAGGCTATCGTTGATTCACCGGACGAGTGTCTGGATATTCTTCACACGTACGTGACTTGCTGTTTCTCAGGCCTGGACTGTGTCGTAATCACGGTATGGCATGCTGACCGCTGTGTTTTGACATAGACATGCTACGTCCGTGATCATGGCCATCGTGTACGGGTACGAGACGCAACCGAAAAGCGACAGGCTTGTTGATGTGGTAGATCGGATGCTCAAGTTTGCGATGCATTCGATGACGCCTGAGAGAGAGGCACTTGCGTACACGTTTCCCATCCGTACGTTTAACGGTTATCTTCCTTTTTCTTCTTCTCCTTCTCGCGCTTCTGGAACGCGCAAGAAATTTTATTCATGGTTGTTGTCAGTCAAGTATATTCCGACGTGGATGCCCGGCTCGCAGTATCGACGCGATGCGCTGCAGTGTCGGGTGTATTGTGAGGAGATGCTCGAGGCTCCGTTCAAATACACAGTGGATGCAATGGTAGGTCGAGTTGTTCCGTTTCACGACACGTTTGGGCGTTGACCAATATTATTTTGTAGGCGTCCGGAGAGGCTCCGTCTTCAATGGTAGCAGATCTATTGTCGAACTATGCTGGCCGAGAAGACTACGATACGATACGCGAGGCTATCAAAGGCTCCGCATCGACGGTGTTCGGAGGTTAGCGCCGGGAATAACGCGTCTTCCGTCTCCCACTAACGTCATATTTGCATGGACAGCTGCGTCTGGCACGGTAAGTAGACTCATCCTCAACCTGCACTCGCCGCGTACAAGACCTTTTCTTCTCAACGAATCCGCTTGGCGTACCTCAGACAGATACTGCCATACTGTGCTTTGTTCTTGCGATGGTGCTCTACCCCGATGTGCAGCGCCGTGCTCAAGAGGAGATCGACAAGGTCGTCGGGCTCGATCGATTGCCTCATTTCGACGACCGGTCGTCTTTACCTTATATCGATGCTGTGTTTCGCGAGCTGTGGCGATGGCGTCCTCCTAGTCCCTTGGGTACGTCTCTTCGGGTGTCATTTACTAGGGGTAAGTGAGGAGACTCATTATGGGGATCCTGTAGGGGTCCCTCATGCGACCAGTCAGTCCGACGTGTATGGGGGTTACTATATTCCAAAAGGTGGGTAACTCGACGTTGATCTGGAAGCAGAAGCTGATTTTTTTTGTTTCTGATTCTGATAATAGGCGCCATGGTCATGATTAATATTTGGTGGGTCACCAGCCACCCATTTCATCCCCGATACTAATATAGCCCGACTCATCAACAATCAATCTATCCACTATTTCGTCGTTCAACTACACAGGGCCATGAGCCGCGCCGACAAGTATCCCGAGCCTGAAGTGTTTCGACCCGAGCGGTTCTTGACCGAATCAGGTGCACTAACGGAGGACAAGGTCCAGTTCGTGTTCGGTGCGGGGCGACGGATATGTGTAGGGAAATACTTCGCGGACGCGACCGTCTGGCTGACGATGGCGACATTGCTGTCGTGCTTCGAGTTTAGCAAGGTGGAGGAAGGGTGGGGGATCGAGAACGTGCAGTGGACGAGTGGGGTCACTGTGTGAGTGCCAAGCTTATCCCCTTTCCCCCTTTTTATCTGTCTTGAATCGGTTGGTGGATTGACGAAATATTTAACCTACAGGGCACCCCGTCCATTCCCGTTCAAGTTGACCGTCAGAGATCGAGCGAAAACGGTGTCTGCGATGGGCGAACAAGCATAATACTACTAAGAGGTACATACTTATCACTCTCTGTTCTTGTTCTTTTACAAGGCAGTTTAACATACGGACTTTGGCGGATTTCTTTCGTTTCACGTACACACTCATTCCAGACTTTGTGGACTTTACACGGTTCACTCATTTATAGATTCGATCAATATTACTACGTACACTTCTCCTTCTTTTGGTTTTCGTTTCACATTCGAGTCCTCAGTGTTAAATATTGAGTACGTACTGAGCCCTGACAATGATCAATAATATCATAGGGCAGATCTAGATTCATCAACCCAAGGGGCCTGGGGATGCGACTGACCCCAGTATTGAAGGCATGATAAGACGTAGTCTCCCGTTGGCAGACCCTTAGGCAGGAAGACAGATCAGACGTTTCGATGCACTAATCTAGTTTACATGTAAAGTAACTACAGGGAGGGATCTTGGTAATAAGAATGACACCCAACCGAACATATATATAATGGTCAACGAATTCAATATACGCCCCTCACTCATCTGCCACTATGACCACGCTCTTTCCGACAAACGCACCCTTTATGAACTTGTCGAACGCCACCTCAGCATTCTCCAGTCCCCTCGTGATGTCCTCCCTGTAGAACAACTCTTTCCTCGCTACCAGAACAGGTACCTGCCGCTCGAACGTCTCCAAATATTTCGGAGAGAGCGTGTTGACGACGAATCCATGAATCGAGATTTCCTTTGGGACCACAGCGATCAAGTTCTGTCGAGTTCAATTTCGTGGAGTCGCGATGATTGTTTGAATGAAACACTTACCGAAATCGGTTTGGCTTCGCCGCTATACCCAGCAATCATCCCACATTCCTGCCCGAAATTTACGCATGAGCAAGCGCACAAAATGGTCGGATTGAACTAACGATAAATCGGGCATGCTTCGCAGCTGCATACAACGCAGCTTCCAGTACTTCACCGCCCACGTTGTCCCAATAGCTAGTACCTCCGGGTCAGAATATATGCGTGGCAGAGCATTTGGATTTAGACAGCAAGGAAGACATACACATCGATTGGGCCTTCCTTTTTCAAGATCTCGGACGTCCTCGTTGTCTTGTGATTAAATGCGACGTCGGCGCCGAGCTCTCTCAGGAATTCGACCTTGTCATCCGAACCGGCAGACGCGATGACTCTTAATCCATCCCGCTTCGCGAGCTGAATCACTAGACTGAAAAAATGATTCGTGTCCAGCAACCCAGGCATGGAGTGCCGCAGAGGAGACTTACGATCCCACTCCACCGGCACCGCTAGTGACGAATACCACTTCTCCCTGCGTGGATCGATGTGTAAACTGCACAAGCAGAACAAGTACAGATAAGCTAACCTTCTTTGCACGTGAGTACTCCTTCCAACCGAAATATGCGGTTTGACCTATAAATTACCGTCAGCGTAGGTGTCCAGAATGACCGAACAGAAAATAAACTTACCAGACATACCAAGTATGCCCACAAAAACGCTCAGGGGCAGGTCATACTCGTTATGTATCTTTCTGAATGACGCAGTGTCATGATGTATCGAGTATTCTTGGAATGCTGCAAAACGAGTTGACAATTCTGTACTCTTAGGTGACATGCGACCCTCGCACTCACGGTAACACCCATGCAGGCGATCTCCAACCTGAAACACTGGGTTCTCGGAACGCACGACGATTCCAATACCATAACCTTCAATCCTATAGACGAGTATGTTTGATAAAATGATCGCTGTCTCTGGGAAAAATGGCTTACGACTCTCCGATCTGATACCTGCTCTATACACAAAAATGAATATAGAACAGGTCATCGTTGTACCGAAGAGATGCTCACCGGCATGAATGGTCTCATTCTGGCCAAGAGATATGGTTCCAAAGCGAGTACGAGGGTCTTGAGCAGCACGCCGCCGTTCAAAGGGACATTCTCCAGGTCAATAGTCTGACTGGCATCGAACGCCGTCGTCTCTCCGGGAGCAGGGTAACCTAGAGCAGGTATGAGATGTATTGCACTTGAGTCAGAGATACATTCTTAAGTTTATGCTCACCTGTGGGATATTCCTGGAGGTAAATGCGCTTGTTGGAGACTGGGGCCATCGATGCAGATAGTTGTCAGAGGAATCGGCCGTCCTTGCATTCGACGGGTTCGTGTCGGAATTTATTTATTGCCCTTCTGGCAGCTTTGACTAGACTGCCCGGCACGCCGGCAAGGAGCTTTTCCTAGCTTCGCCTTTGATGACCGGACGCTTCGTCATCAGTGTACGCAACGGTAATAGGCGTGCGTGGGATGATCGATGATCCCCCTGGTGCCACCAGTGGAATGATCATGAATTGGTGGATGCCGGCGGGTTTTGTGTACCCGGGCCACTAGTAGTCTGGCTCCGACAGCTTGAATCAGCGGTATCGTAAGTTTTCACTGCATTGAATACCTTTAATTTGACGAGTCCCCCAAGTTGAGCGGATGAAGTTGTAAATCTCCTCATGGTCGCCACGAGACACCGATGTATAATTAGCACATCGCCGCCCCTGGCCACCGCCAACTCACAACTCCCACATATGTCTTCCCGGTGAGCCGCGCGCATCGGCAACCCAAAAAAAATGCCATCGGTCGTATACCCGGCTGTGTACTCACAAATCCTCTCTTTTTTATTCTTTCTGTCCTTTCTCCCTATATCACTGTCCTCGGAATGGATTCAATACCCATCCAGCGGACATGCAACCATGACACACTATACACTCCCTACCGGATTCATCGCCGCATGCGGGTGCACACCGAACAGCACATACTACCCCACGGCTGCTCTCAGCCAAATGGCGTACGGGAGCAGCACCTCGTACGGCCCTGCTTGTGGCCAATGCTTCAAGCTTACTCTTGTGGACGCTTTCGTGGCAAACCCGCCTTTTTATCCCAACGTGACCAAGTCTGTCGTCGTCAAAATTACTGACCTCTGCCCACTCAGCAAGAAGGGGTGGTGTAATGCGACGACGTCGGGCCCTAATGGGTGAGTGAATTGCACCGTGGTGTTCGAGGTGTGCACGAGAGTAACAGTAATGATTAGCGGCGGCGCATATCTCAACTTTGACCTTGCCTGGCCGTCGACGTCCATCCCGGATGACTTCTTCCCTTCCAATGCTGTCCTGTATGGTATGTTCAGCTCAACTTCTACTATACATCATCGGTCGCTGATTGTGTTCACGCAGGCTTTACTGTAAGTTCGAACACAACAAAGATTCTACACATAATGAGAATAAAACGAAAACAGGACTTTGGCGTCTGGGACATCAGTTATCAGAGCGTCTCGTGCCAAGAATGGGAGGGATATACTAACCAATCTGCCCTCGGAAGCGTTGCGGATTTGGGTTATTCTTCCTGTTGTCCAAATGACCCGACGGTACTATCCTTTCTTTTCTACCGCACTCAGGCTAAATACGACCACTGGTGATACAGGATAATTCCGACGGTATATGTCCCTCTTATTCGGACTCTGCGGGGCTATCGTGCGTCGGTTTCGATCTGGACAGTCACCACACTGACATTCGGATTTCAGCCCGACTATACATCCTGGATCTGGGGCTGATACCATACTATCAACGATACCGCGCATTCTTTTACTAACATTCACTGTATCCTTATCAGCGTATCTGTTGTAGAGTTTTTTTGGAGTTCACATTCTCTGTTCAGTGCATGCCACTGGCATGATATTTTCGTCTTTCCATGCAAGGATTCTCTTCGCATCCTCTTGGTCCACACACATTATTCCATCTTCATATTTACCTAGAGACACTCTCTATGTTCAACAATCCATGTGTGGCTTGGTCCACTCCATCCTCCGCGGCGCAGATGAGTCCGATCCGGAACTTGTACTGTATACGACTCGTCATGGATCGCTGGACGTCTTGTCCAGTCGCTCATTCCCGCGAAACACAACATGACCGACGTCGCGGGCGAAGTGAGGCGGCAAGCGTGGATGGGGTCCCCTTTTCTTCTTTCGCTTGTGCTGAGACTCGGAATGAACTGCGCTTCGAGAGCCAGGGACTGAAACGGGCGCATCCGACGTCATCGGGACGTCTGTGGGTTGCTGGGCTTGCCCCATCTCCGTGTCCTTGTTCGTCTGCAGATCTGAGTCGACGTGCAGGATACGGGGTGTGGGTATGCGGCGCTCTTCTTTACAGGAGAGGCACTGGTACGTGATGATGTGACCATGCGAGGGCGAGTCTGTGCAAAAACAACAATTTGTATCAGCGAGAGCGGTGCGCAATGGAAGGATGTGATTTCAGTGGCTTGGTCACAGACCTTTGATGCGGACGGTCGCTGAGACGCCTAGAATCAAGGGGGCACTGCAGCGTTTGCAGATGCAACGTTTCACGGACGGGTCCCTGTGCGTCGATGATTGATGGATCGAAGGAGCGGCGCAGTGGGGGCCTCAGAAAACCACGCACATCTTCACGTTCGTCTTTTGCCCTACGATCTGCATCGTCTCGACGTAGCTCCGGGAGAGCTCCTCGCAGCCCACCACACGCCGTCTCTTCTTCTTCCGGGTCGTCGCAGGACGCGACGGAGCAGTCGTCTGCTCGGTTCCAGCGCGTCCGTCGTCGGTTTCTGTCAAAGGCGAGACATCGTGGTGATAGGCAGATCCAGAAGGTGCGAGACCATTTAAAAGGACACTCGCTTGGTAGAGAAAGTTAAGTCGTTGGAGGATATCCCGGTTCGTCACGCTCGTCAGGTTGGGTATCTCGTCCTTGTTCTTGTCCTTGTTCTTACCCATCGCTCGACGGTTTCTTTAAAGCTGGTAGGGCCGGAGTCCGAAGTCGAAAAGTGCCAGTGATTGCCTTATCGAGGCGACTCTTGAACACAAGTATATCCCCGACCTTAGCTCAGTTGGAAGAGCGCGAGACTGTAATTGGTTAACATTCATCTTGAGGTCGCCTGTTCGAGCCAGGCAGGTCGGATGCTCTTTTTCTTTTTCTTCTGTTGAAGCTCGGCCGCAATATATGTTTCGGTGAGAGCCATACTCTTACCGAAACAATGTTCACGGCGATCACCAATCAAACCAAACCGGCGAAATCGCAGCAATCGCCGTCGCTATTAAATCGACGGACCCAACCACTCCACTCACTATTGTGTCGGACTCGCGCTACGCAATAGACGGCCTAACAAAACATCTCACATCCTGGGAAGACCGAGGATGGATCAGAACCAGCAACGTGGAATGGTTCCAACTTGTGGCATACCATCTGCGACACAGAGCAGCCCCGACAAATTTCAAATGGGTCAAATGTAGAAACCGTAGACTACCGAGGTAGAGGACTACCGGTACTCACCAGGTGTCAGCGCTGAGATGTTATCGAACGTAGTGGTAAGAGAACAAGATGTTATTTGAACTCAGACGCTGGGTCTGAATATTATATACGACAAAGAAAGATTATGTAATCTACTATCTACTAAGTCGTTATTATGTAATGATGAGCGCTCAG
>JBBPOS010000262.1:0-39256 GCA_038091575.1 Leccinum subgranulosum
GTGCATGCAATAGTATGATGATTTCTGGAAGTACCTGGAGTAGCTGGAACAAGCTGGAAGCTACTGGGAGTAGCTGGAACTAGCTGGGAGAACTGGAGTAGCTGGGGGGGCACAGCCACAGCTGGGGGAGCTGGACAGTGCTGTCTAGGTCTGTCCAGTTAGGGGTGAGCTGTCCAGGCATAGCCAGTTAGGGACCTTGCTGGGGGCACCTGGAGAGCTGTCGGACCTGGACAGTCCTGGCCAGCGCTGTCCATCTGAGAGCTGGTTTGCTGATGACATGCACCTGGGTCACCGTCCAGATTCGCCAAGCAGGCACTCTTGCATCCGATGGGGAAACCAGACGAGTCAAACGGACCCTTGAGAGGCGCAGGACCTAATAACTTCAATATTGAGTTGTTATCTTCAAGGAGAACACAAACGGATACGAACAGTTCGGACCGAGGTCAACTGGGCAATTCGCAATATGGCAACCAACATTATTTGTGATAGTGAGAGGCAAGTTGTAGCCGTCGACGAGTGAAACTGACACGAATTCTCAGTATAAAGTGCGTACAGCATTAAAGAAGACAGACCATCGTAGTAGTCGACCCCGCCAGAGCCAAGAGTAAACTCTGCCAACGAGGCAGGAGGGACACCCTGCGTTCACAGATGATTCATATATGTCACCAGAAGGATCCATGTACTGTACCGTAGCAGTACACTCCAAACCACCATTGCAACCACCGTCAATGCATGAATTAGGACCAGGGTTCGTGCTGAAGTCGCAGTCGCGGCGACCCTGGAAAGTGTTGTGTTTGTAACATTGATAAAATTCACGCCGTTAACTAACTCACCCAGATCCTTCCTGAAGTCCAGTCACTGGGAACCTCAAAAAATGTGTCACAAGAACGAGTGGTACCTGAGGAAACTACGATCGCACTTGGAATGTCACTGAGGTGTATGCCGCGGCCGTCCACCTTCAAGTATAATTAATGACTATTTGGGAAACTCAAGCAAGGGCCCGGGGCTTCATACCCGGTGGGATAACTTGGACTGGAGCCTGTTCCCGTGAACATAGCAGGCCTAGAGAACTCCTCAGAATTGGCTCGATTTGTTTGCAATCATGCCTACCAGATGGTGAAAGGGCAGCCATTGTATACGACTAGAGTGCGCTGGGCCAACGCACCCGATGTAAGAACGAGGGGTAAAAGGAGGGCCAGTTTCATTACGTTTGGACGGGTAAGAAAGGATCAAAAAACCAGATTCTCTTGCCAGGTAAGTCTGTCAGGTTTTATGCCCTCCAAGCCAAACAACATCAAGCAACAGCGTACTTCGATGATCTATTCCACCTTACAAGCTAATAATTTCCGTCACCAGTTGGTGGACCCACCCTGATGTGGACTAGATTATCGATACCACACGCCACTCTGGCGCGCTGATGCTGCTTTGCTTGCATGTGTACGCTCCAAAGTGCTCCAAAGTGGCTTATGCCTTCGATAGGATAGCCGTAGAAACAATATCGTGAAAAAAGCGATAGATACTATAGCTACCAAATTGTAGTACCTTCATTTTAAAACTAAAAGCAGTAACCAATTATCTATCACAAGCAGAATAGAATCTTGCTCTCACCCAGAAATAATTCATGTCTGCAAGATCGGGGGTTCCCGTTGCGCCTTCCGAGTCCCCACCGTGATCCACCGGTGATCCAAAAAAAAAGAACGCAAGGGATGAGCCTCTCATAAGGACTAGTGGATTCATTTGACATGAATGAGAGAATTGAGCGCAGTACGGCCGCCGATCGATGGCCCACGCACACTAGTAAGCTGTTTTCGAAGCTGCGGGGAGCGACAGAGGAGAGTGCTGCAGTGAGAGGAGAAATCCATCAGGAAATACTGGTACCATATAGCCAACTCCAACCCCAAAATACCTTGAGCTCTTGGCACAGAGCAAGGCAGGTGATCTGATGCCAAGCCAAGCCAATACCATGTGTGTTGTCGTGAGGCAAGTAGATTTTTGAACTCGATCGGATGGTCGCATTAGGCATTTTGCACGGCCGAAACCGTACAGCACAGGACAAGCAAGTGGCATGTGATTTGGAATTGAACGGAGCTTGCTACAAGAGAACCTTTGCTATTTCAAGCTTTGAGCTGGGACATAGTGGGAACTTATCTGTAGTTATTCAAATCAGAGAAAGAGAAATGGTCACGAAAAGAACCAGTGGCAGAGCTACTGTACAGTTCCAGTGGAGGTGACAAGCTCGTCATGGAATTCCTCTCTTTGACATCGCGTTCCAAAGAATAAATGCGTGGCGGATAATAATGCCAAGGATATGCTGCACAGAGTCTTGGACCGTTTGAGTGGTAGGAAATCAACATCTGATAGCTTGGCAGCTCAATCAGCTTTGCCTCAAGTTGCTTAGCGTCGCGTGGGAAAGCGTAGTCCGTTACCGGATTTTGCCGAATATGGCTCCCCACCGTGATCGTGATCGTCAACGCAACAGATACCATTTAGTTGCTTTCCATTGAGTCTCTGCACACTTACTCTGCCTCTACCTTACCCGCCAGGTTAACCGTACCGTCTGGGTGACACATTTAATCAGTGCTGTCGTCCATGACTTTGTTCTGCGCCACACCCCAGACACCCTCTCCAACCCCACTCCCTTAGGCTTATTTTGCGACTCTACCAGCGCCTCTGGGCAACTCCTATTATATCCCCATCGACCTTTCTATGGTTTCCACACAACCTTCTGTCTTGATTGCTACATACCCATAACCAGCTGGGAAATATCGCTTTGAATGGGGATTGTATCCTCTGAAAAGTGTACCATGTAGTAGCAGTAGTAGCTCCGCATGATGAGTAAAACATGGTGTGTTCTATCGACGTCTTTTAAGCCATGGTGTTGGTTTGAAGTGGTTTTGGCGTAGTGGCTTGTAACTTAGGCTCCGGGCACGGACATCGGCGACGCACACTGCTGCTATGTCACTTTCCGACCGACTCGTTTGATACGGCCTCGAGATTGTTGCTCCGAAGAAAATATTCCACCAAAACTTTCCCTTAGTTTCAAAAACAGTGCTCGGATGGCTTCTAGAGCTCTTGCAAATCACCAAATTATCACCTGTTCGCGCTTTGCTCCGACGGGCAGGCCTGCAGGTACCATCACGATCATCCAACCGTGCAGACGACCTCTCTACCTGGACTACTGCACATCCGACGACGTAATCATGGGATACCTTCAAGAGTCTCGGCCCGCTCGTGTGCTGGTAACGCCTTTCCTACTCTTCACATCCAATCACGTCATCATACGGTGGGAGGACGAGGCGCATCAGATTTAGGATTTGGATCGCACAGTATAATGTGACTGCGCCCAATAATGCATCTGTGCCAGAATATAGCGTACTTCATCCGAAGATGCCCTATCCGACCGTTGTATCGTTCGTTGCCCCTCGCTCAGGCTCCGTTCGCGGCGCAGAGAAACATGAGACGCCCTTGGAAGATCATCACCATAATTTCCAGGATCCCCTTAATCAGCAGAGGCTCAACTTTCTTGCGTTGCGGTAACCGACCTCTTGTCAGATATCAATGAAGCTAGCAGTGGAAATGAAGGGGGTACCACCCCATTTTTGTCTAGAATGTTAGCCTTGTTCGAAAGAAGTACTAGAAATCGTCGGCCTTGCCACAGGCAGACAAGTCATCTCAGAGCTCGTCAAAAAGCATCGGCGCAGGTGCTATCACAGATCACGACGTCCGGAAACGCGTGGTCGAAGATGCCCTTGCGACACTTCAGCCCCGGATCGCTATCTATGAAGAACAGGTACGCAAATGCGTCCGGTTGTTTCTATTGTTCATCAGAGAGGCTCCTCTATTGGGAGTATAGGATCTGGTCCTCTACAGATTAAGTACTAGCGTCTACGACCCATTTATCCATTACATTTTATTTGATCCCTACAAGCATACGAACTCTTACTGATATCTAATTCTAGAATGCGGTTTTCATGATATACATAGCCAAGTAGCGTTTATATGCTCGTCTACTTTATGACCGGGGGACGGAATCGTCAAGTCAAATGTCCGCCCACGCCCTATTTGGCAGATTCCGCGGCCGTCAAGGCTGTTTCGAACGACTGGAGTAGCCACTCCCTATTTTCCATGCCCACACTTATCCTCACCAATCCTTCCTCAACACCGTACTGTGCCGCCCATTCGAGCTCAGTGTAGTGAGCAAGGATCGTATACGGACAAGCCAGGGTGAAATTGGTACCGAGACTCGGCCCCTTATAACAGGGCAGTGCATCGAAGAAGGCCTTTGACGCAGCCAAAGACGTGAAGGTGAGCGAAAACAGCCCACCAAAGCCACCGTCAGGTAGTTTGCATCGCAGGTACTCCGCCTCAGTCTCGTACTTCGGATAGAAGACATCTTTTATAGCAGCGGACGGTCCGCCCTCGGCGGCAGAGCGCGAGCGTATGAATGCGCAGACAGCTTGAGTGTTCTCGTCAATAGCCCGGACACGCTGAACAAAGTCGCGCGAATTGCGTTCCATGAAAATAGCGTCTTCTCCAAAGTAGGTATCTTCATAGGCGGTCGTCATGTGACCTTTCAAGGTTGCATAGTGTCGCCCTTTCGGGTTAAGGACGAGGCTGGAAGAGCATGGATGGTTAAGTCATGTTAAAATGTCGCAGTACTACGGCGTACCTCCCACCCATGGCATTCCCATCACCACTAAATATTTTGCTTAGACTCGAAGCAACGATATCCGCATACGGCAGAACCTCAACATTGACAAAGTTGCCAATGGTGTCATCAACAACCAGCAAAAAGTCGTGTTTGTCCGCCAGCGCCCTGAGGCGGGGGATATCTGCTGAGCGCAGAAGTGGGTTTGATGGAAACTCTGTAAAAAGGGCAAGAATCGGAGGTTTCGTTGGATCTTTACAGGATTCTTCGGCAAGGAGACTCTCTAGCGCATCGATGTCCGAATTAAGCCCATGGCCGAAGAAATGGGCTCCTGGTCCCCATTTTTCCAGAATTTTGAAAGTGTCGACGTACGGAAACCTACGGGTCAGGGCCGTTTTAGCGACTAGCGTCGCTGAAGGAAAAAAAAAACTCACCCAAAACAAACACTCTTTGTTGTGGGCCGCGCGCGCAGGCAGAGCTGGTGAACATTCCAAATTGCGGTCATCCCTGTCGGGTAAAGAAAGACATCGTCTTCGTTAACATCCTGAACACCTCTACTACTTGGTCCAAGCTCGACATCCTGAGCGCCAGCGCAAGGTCCCTGTGGCCCGTCTTGTACATTGTCCCTTACAAGAACACCAGCTATACGCCTCCGGAGGGCCCTCTTTGCAAACTGAGAAGCGCTGAGAGGTAAATTACGTCCATAACGTTCTTCGAGGTATGTGTTGTGATCCTTGCTTAGCACGTCTGAAGGTAAGACTGTGCTCGAGGATTGACTAGTCCCCCCTGATGGCATCCATGAGTACGGTTGTTGAACCGAATAGTACTTGTTGGAAGTTCTAAGTGTTGAACGAGGGAGACTCGGGGAGCCTGGAGGGGATGAGTGTGACGAGGAATTTTGCTTGTCACAGCCAAGTAGAAGGGATAGACAGTGATCAGCGAACCGAGAGGAGATGCCAAGGCCAGTGTGCTGCCAGAACTGTTTAGCGACAGGAAGGATGTCTGGAAGAAAGAGCACGATGTGCAACTCGGCACATGGGCTCATTCCAGGAGACGAGTCTTCGGGACAGATGAAATACTGAACAAGTCTCACTTGCGTTGGGCTTCCAGCGAGCGCGGCACGGTTGATAATGAAAGTTCTACACTGGTCCGCGACCTTTTTCGAAGGATACAAGAGACACTTTTCCCCGTTCGCCGCGAACTTTTGCTCGCAGATACTGGCAAGCTAGACGGAATCAGACCTAATCGCGGTGAACCATGGTGTTACGACGTACCTTTTGGATATTGAGATGTAAAAAGAACCGCGGATATCCGGAGACCTGCGCATCTACGATGCGTTTCTCTCCTTCCTCGTAACCGACATTGTCCCTCCAGGTCGGAAGAGAAACAGAGATGGCATGCGGTGTGAACGGCGGGACTGCATGTCCGAGGTTATCGTTTCCAACGGGGGCGGCGACGGTTATCATGTACGCAGTTGTGTGGACTGAAAACTTGAAGTGCTCGAGGTTCAATTTGAATGATGGATCCGAGTCACATCATAGAAGCTTATAGTACAGGGACATCGGACACCCCATTACTTAACGTGATCCCGGACCGGTGCCGCACGGCACAACTTGAACTTGTTCAGGCATCAAACTATCGGCAACTCGTTTTCTGACTTTTTCTCCACACAAACAGGCTCTGTGACACGTAGTATATATACTGCTTGACGAAACGTGTTACACTCTTCGCGCCTGTTCAGTGCTGCTAAGCTTTTTGAGCTGCAGACGGACCATCCTGATCCCTTCACATTCCTTGTTCATGCTTGGCTTGAATAATGATCTTTCAGGGACCACACAGATCGTTATCAGTGGCACGACCTTCTTTGCACTCACAACAGTGACACTGCTGGCGAATACCAAAAATGGAGGGAGATGATCATTCTACATCCAAGGATGGTTCAGGGCAACGAAGATTCGTGCCGCACGTTGGGGGTGAGGCAGCATAGTATAGAAGAAGGCGTCTGTTTTTTTCTGGGCCAGTTTTCCTTTCTGATCCCCACCTCTCCCTCCCCAGGGTCAGTCGATGGGTTCTAACCTCCGCATTCTCCCTCCTGATGATTCTGGTCCATCACTCCTTGGTGGACTCTATTCGTTTTTTACAGGAGGTTTCCAAGGAATGATCGACAGCATGGCGAATAGAACCCCCAAGCATCCACCGTTGGACGTCCTCCCGTGCGCTAATGTCAATGTTAACGAGTATGTCGCGTGTAAGAATCCCGGAAAGATGGCTTGTAGTTCATGCAAGCTGGTTTCCTATTGCTCCAAGGTGAGAGATAAGGTTGTTCTCTGACAATCGTTGGACGCCTACTCACAGTGCCCGCAGGAATGTCAAATGGCCCATTGGAAGGTCCACAAGTCAGGTGAGCTTTGACCTTCCCATGATGCTGCATCGTTTCAAACTGCATCCAGACTGCAAAGATCATATCATATCCAGTAACTGGAAGCCTGGTTGGGTCGTCGAATGTCGTCGCCCATGTTTTCTCGTCGGGTCCATGTCCGCAGCCGACGAACTTGAATCTAGATTTCAAGATCCATTATCCATCGGTACATCACTGTCTGTATTTTATTTCTATTTTGCTTCTGCTGCAGAGCGCCGACCGCTAAAATTCCCTCATAGTTGGGGGAATATCCCAGCCATGGATATTGTCAACTTACCAAATAATGAGAGAGACCCGAAAACAGACCTGTCGCTTGCGTTCGCTGGTAGGTGTTTTGCATATATCAGCGTCCCTCTTAATCCAAATTCCTTCCAGCCTCGGGCGACATTCGGAATATCGTCACAACAGTGAATGCCCTTGGACCGGATTATTCCGGGAGACTGACAATCTTTCTCAACGATCTCAATCCCCATACCGTGTCTCGCAATATAGCTTTGCTCTTGATCTTGGGATCAATACCAGATGAAAAGATCGCCGCAGACATAGCCCTCCACTTCTGGTATTCTATTTTCCTGCCTATGGAATATCGCCTGCGAATTTTATCAATGGTGGCAGGCCTTTTGAAGAATAGCCAATCTGACGAGCCGATCGTCACTCCTCTAGGCTCGCATTCGACGATGAATTGTTTCGTTTACTCTGACGTTCGGAAGCTTTTGATGGACAATGTTGGGCCTGTTATATCCCCTGATCAGGCGCAAGTGGAGTATAAGCGCGTGAGGAATGCACCCTCGCACGCCGATTACAGAGATCGGATGTATATGGGGTTGAAACCCTCCCATCGTCTTTCCTTTTTGGAGTTCCGGAGATTCGGCATCATGCTCCCATTTGGAGCCATCAATGCACATTGTAACGTGCCCAATCCATCTCTTTTCTCCGATGGCAAGTGGCTACAAACTGATTATGCAGACCCCCCTTTATTTCTTCGTCTCGGACGAACTAAGAGCGTTCGCTCGCAAAATTCGTCAACATCGCATCACGTTCCACATCTTCGAAATGGAAGCCTGCGCGCTGGCCCGGGCCATTTCCGAGGGTCAGCTTGCTGAGTATTGCGTTCCGTCCACCACCCGGTTCGACCGGATCGACGTGTCGAACATCATGGACCAAAACTACGTTGGAATACGAGGGGTGGTGGACGCCTGGGGACCACTTCTTGCGAAAACAGACAACGCCGCCCTCACAGGGTACTTTATGAACTGGGCAGTAGCTTCAGAGAATGGTTGTGTTGAGGAGGCTGGCCGCCCGGCATTCAAAGCTGCATTGGACTTGATGAAGAAGAAGAATCGAGTATGTTCGCCTTTTGTTTTCCAGGCCCATCCTGAATGAACTTGTCCCCCCCCCCCCAAGTTCCGTACTGACGTGGACCCGATGCTGGGCATGTTCCTTGCCATGAGCGATATCAACGTTTTCTACGACAACTCCAAACCGTTTTCCAAGTATTGGAAAGACAAGGGCGGTACCGACCTCAAACTCCAGCCGCGGACAGTTCACAAGATCATCCCACACGTGCGTGATATACACACCTCCGTTCTGGACTTCTTCTAATCCGAACACTTCTGAAACTCTCTGATAGCGTCGGAACACCGTCGTTGGTGCCAAACCAGAGGCTCTCCCCGAATTTGCTGACAACGAAGCTTGGTATCGTCATGTGCGTCGGAACCGGTTCCTTTTTCAGAGCTTTTCACTGTCACTGACGTTCTTCGCTCTCATCGCACTTGAATGCAGACTCGATTGATCAATATGACGTGGACGGAGCGTTTCGTCGAGCTTGTCCACAAAAAGAAATAGGTCTCGAACCACAATGGAAGGGTATCCTACTGTAAATACAGATATATATACACCTTCCTCCTTGTCTTCCCTATGCATATGTCATCGCTGGGAGTTAGTACGTATCATGTTGGGTGCACCATGACGAGTCACGACCCAGTACTAGTACTAGTGCGGGTGATTCTCGGAAAAGTTCGTCAGTCGCCTTACATAATAATTTTGCCTCTCCTTCAACTTCCTTTTGTACTTGTTTCATTCATCACTTGGTATACCTACATAGCTCGCAATCGTATCGCTGAGTGCGTAATCGTCTAGATCGATCAATAGGATGGCGAATAGAACCCCCAAGTATACGCCGTTGGACGTCTTCCCATGCGCTAATGTCAATGTCTATGCCGTATGTAAGAATCCCGGAAAGATGGCCTGTAGTTCATGCAAGCTAGTTTCCTATTGTTCCCAGGTAAGACGCTATTCTCTGAGTACCGTTGGACGCCTACTCATCGTCCACGCAGAAATGTCAAAGGGCCCATTGGAAGATCCACAAGTCAGGTGAGCTTTGCCTTTCTTATGATGCTGCATATTTTCAAGTCGCATTCAGACTGCAAAGATCCTATTATATCCAGTAACTGGAAGCCTGGTTGGCTCGTCGAACGTCGTCTCCCCAGTTTTCTCTTTCTCCTCGGGGATGAGTCGGCAGCCGACGAATCTCAAGCTAGAATTCAAGATCCGCTGAACGTTGGCGAAGCATTGTCTGTTGTATTTTTATTTTACATCTTCGGCGGAGCGCTGACTGCTGAAATTTCCTCGCAGGTGGGGGAATATCCGGGCCATGGATATTGTCAACTTACCAAATAATGAGAGAGACCCGAAAACAGACCTGTCGCTTGCATTCGCTGGTAGGATTTTTGCATATATCAGCGTCCCTCTTAATCCAAATTCCTTCCAGCCTCGGGCGACATTCGGAATATCGTCACAACAGTGAATGCCCTTGGACCGGATTATTCTGGGCGACTGACAATCCTTCTCAACGATTCGAGTCCCTACGTCGTATCTCGCAACATAGCCTTGCTCTTGATCTTGGGATCAATTCCAGATGAAGCGATCGCCGCAGACATGGCCCTCCACTTCTGGTATTCTATTTTCCTGCCTATGGAACATCGCATCCGAATTTTATTGCAAGCGATCAACTTTTTGAAGGCCAAAAAATCTGGCGAGTCGAACTTTCCTCTAGGCCCTCATTCGACGATGAATTGCTTCGTTTCCTCCGACGTCATGGAGCTTGTGCTGGACAATGTTGGGCCTGTTATATCCCCTGATCAGGTGCAAGCGGAGTATAAGCGTGTGAGAAATCTGCCCTCGTACGCCGATGAAAGAGATCGGATGTATATGGGCTTGAAACCATCCCATCGTCTTTCCTTTTTGGAGTTCCGGAGACTCGGTATCATACTCCCATTTGGAGCCATCAATGCCCACTGTACCGCGTCAAATTCGTCTCTTTTCTCCGATGGCAAGTGGCTACAAACTCATTATGCCGACCCCCTCGAATCCTGGGAGTGGGTAGCTATTTCATTCTAAGTCTAGAGAGAGTACTGATACGCCCCGTAGCATAGAGAAGGTTCGCTGCAGGAAAAGCGCACGGCGCTCAACCCGAAGACGTTTATGGCTGCCTTTACTTTTTCGTCTCGGACGAATTACGGGCATTCGCGCGCAATATTCGTCAACATCGCATCTCGTTCCAGGTCTTCAACAGAGATGCCTGCGCGCTGGCTCGGGCCATTTCCGAGGGTCAGCTTGCCAAGTATGGGATTCCGTCCACCACCCGGTTCGACCGGATCGATGTGTCGAACACCATGGACCATAACTACGTTGGAATACGAGGGGTGGTGGACGCCTGGGGACCACTTCTTGCGAAAACAGACAACGCCGCCCTCACAGGATACTTTATGAACTGGTGGTTGAATACAGACAAGGGTCGCGTTGAGGGCTCTGGCCACACGGTGATCAATGCTGCAGTGGACTTGATGGAGCAGAAGAATCGAGTATGTTCAACTCTTGTTTTCTTGGCCCATCCTGAATGAACTTGTCCCCCAAGTACCCTACTAACATGGACCGAATTCTGGGCATGGTATTCGCCGTGCGCAATCTCGATACCTTCTACGACAACTCTGAACCGTTTTCCAAGTTTTGGAATGACAACGGCGGTGCCGACGTCCTACTCCAGCCACGCACAATCCACAAGATCATCCCACACGTGCGTGATAACATACATCATCCATCTACACTCTCCTTTGAATCAAATGTCTATTCTTTTTCTGATCCGAACGCTTCTGACACTCTCTGATAGCGTTTAAACACCGCCGTCGGTGCCAAACCCGATGCGCTTCCCGAGTTTGCCGACGACGAAGCTTGGTATCGTCAGGTGCGTCGGAACCTTGGCGAATCCGCTGGCACTAACGTTGTTCTCCCTTCTGCATCCAGAGTCGATTGACCACAGGTCGGTGGAATAGGGTGCGTTTCATCGAGCTTGTCCACAAAAATAAATAAGTCTCCAGCCGCAAGGGAAGGGGTATCATAGACATGTACATACTTACCTGCTTGCCTTCCCTGTGCATATCATACCGGGCAGTTCTGCATGGCCATGACGCCCGACTGCCAATGATTCGGATTCTTTGGTGCAGGTACGCCACGGGCGATCGACAGCCATTGGAAAGTGTGAATTGCGAAGAATATCCGGGGTCACTGCGTCTCCTGGAGGGCCACGGGGGGATCATGCAGAGTTCGCTCACTCGTCTTGTCGCAGTTCCCCACTCCTGCTCCGAAACAGCGTCATGCTATGATTTTAAGTTGCATCTCCGAGTCCCCAGTAGGACTAAAAGTAGTGTGACTACCTAGCAAGCACCTTATATATTGCGTCAACGACGCCCTTGGCACAGATTCCAATCGAGTGTGCATGTGAGTCGTGATAGACATTTCAGACTATACGATCTGAAACTCTGAAGGGCATGTTGGCAGCATATAGCAGCGTACGTACGTTATGACAATACAGTGATCGGGTTAGATCCAAAACAAAACTATACAATACAACCTTGAGCTTGAAATTCCGTTTCCTTGTCCTCTTCCGAACACAACCAAACCATATTGTGTGACAAAGTCATCGCAAATCCACCTCCGAATGCGTCGTCGACTCTGATCTGCGATAAAAGGCCAGTGCTCTCTCGCACTCCTGGTCCAAGTTCACATTAAATTTCGAGTGGGCGACGAGCGTCCCATAATCTTCGTCATCTTCGTCATCGTCATGGATCTCCACCTCGTCTTCTTCAACCGTAAACTTGAAGATCCGTTCAGGAGGCGATGAAGGGGCCGCATTGGACTCGCAAGACACGACCGCATTCATGGCGATTTTAAGAGCTTCGTGCTTGGCAAGGTTGCGTTGATAGAGATCGGTCAACAACTCCCATCTGGCATACCAGGAAATCTCCCATCCGCAAAAGTTGTCCCACGAGGAAAACATGCACGGAGACGAAGCGGGCGTCGGAGGTTCTTCCAGAACTGTCTCACTTGGGGGAACGGGGCTTTCTTCTGCTACGAGGGTGGAGTCAGATTATATGCTCTCTCCCGAGGTGGACGAAGGATACGAACTCAGCATCGACGAGGACAGTGAAGATTCAACGCTTGCCGTAGCGGACACGGGCGTGTAAGGGTCAGCTCGCTGTTGCATGTTGAAGACGTATAGCGTCTTGTGAATCGTCCACAAAGGGTACCGGAAAAAGCAACGATCAATGCTGGCAGCGTACGGATCCCTCAGCGCCGAGATATCGCCAACACGGGGATATATTGAAGAGTCAACGACCTGTTCCTGTTTCTTGGGGGGGTGGTCCGCGATGTCACGCTCCAGTCCTGAGGGAGGGGTGCGCATATACGGTGGTGGTCGAGCAGTAGCAACGCCCGTATATGCGCGATCAGTCTCACACTCCGGCTTCTGTGCCTCGCCTTGATGCTGGCGTGACTGCCATTCGACCCACTCTTCATATCGAGAACTCCAAAGGGCTTTTCGCTGGAGAAGGGCGCTACGGGACAGTCCATGATGCTGGTAATTCAGTCTTTGCGGTGCAACACAGGACGCCTGTTCTTGGGAGTCATCCTGGAATCCCACCTCGGGGTGACGGAGTGGTACAGGAGCCTGTGGCTCGATGGCGCCCTGATGCATTGAGCAATCTAGTAGTTGGGGCGACGCGTGAGACGTGTCTGCGTTTGTGGGTGCCTGTGAATCAACAGCCGGCGGCGACTCGTCTTGATCGACCTCCATGGATTGAAGATGAGGGTCATCTGGAACTGCGAGGTCGACAGGGAACGTTTCCTCTTCGAGGAACGGCCATTCTTCTCCAAATGGATGGCAGGACCAATCCATCTCGATGTCTTGAATGGAAAAGTCAAGACGACTCGGGGAGCGAACTGGCATCAGAGGTTCTTCCGGATCGTCAAATGAAGCAGAGAGCGAACAGTCCATGGAGGGCAGAAATAGAGAGAAATAGCCCAAGCGCGGGCGTGATTAAGTACGCGACGCGATGAGGGACGCTACACATCAAAGCGCTGTGACACACTTGGTCACAAGGTGGACCTCCACTTCAGGTCAACAATAGAATATATGCGATGTATAGACACACCGAGTTTATTTTCTATCAAATCTTAGTGTGGTCCTGCGCATCTTTTCAGAGTGCTCAGAAAACGGCACTACGTATCTGCCCAGAGATGCTACCAGTCCAATCCTCTGATCACCAGGCGTGTCGCCGTCCAGCGGCGCCGGGACAACCTGAATGATTGATTGTGTCTCGACGCTGTGGATCTCAATTGTGCCGTTGGGCAAGAGTGTCGTAATGTTTGGGTAATCCAGACCTGTCGATATCGGTTTGTTCCGAAAGAGAGGTGGATCACAATCCTCACTCACACACAGAGTGTGGATGACTCGGCCATTCTAGGGCACCCCTGACAGGATCACCTTCGCCCGTAATAAAGATACCGAGTGTACTCCCACCCATCCACGACAACACCAAAAACTCGTTCTCCCCGATGACCAGGATAAATGGCTTAATTGGCGTTGGGGTTGGATCGTCCATCGCCTGATTGACAGGAAGCACAGGAAGCATCTGAGCAGAGTGCAAATCGATAACATTGTAGAATTGGCTGTCAGCGACACATAGGTATTGACCCGCACGTCGCGCCAGCCGAGCTCCCGGTTGGTAAGGGATTTCCTATCGTCATTCAGTGATTCGTCATTGTTTTTCAGAGCTAACCCAGACTGACCCTGGAGAAAGCTAGACGCTCTTCATAGAGGCTATACAGCGCAATAACGTTCCGTTTGATGACACAAAAGTCGACGGGTGGTAACCTGCTCGAATTATCGTGTGTCGTAGGCGTTGCCCGAGAGAGTTGGAGTTGGTCGACAGCAAGTACCTCTATGTGACGAAGGGGCTTGATGTTGGGCACGGGATCAAGAGAAGGTAACAAATAAATGTGGATTTGGCGATCTTCAAACACGACCCAAGTTGAGCGACTTCGAGCAAGATGATAACGCATACTCACCGGAAAGTATCATCACGCGGGACATGTATGGGATGAGGACGAGTTCATCGATAGGTTTTCCACTCGGAAGACTCTGACGTGAAACCAAAGAATAGGACTCTTGCTGAGGAGAAATTTGACATCTGCAGACAGCTCGTACGTATCCCACTGACCTTCTCGGCTTGGAGAGAGTATCGTAATAACTCGCCATTTGTGCATCCGACATAGACCTCGGAACCTGATAAATCGCATGGGTGATGTGCACGATAGGCGCTGGTTTGTGCATACCGAGTGCCTGAGCGCACGAGATGTTCCCGACTGTTATTGCAGGTATGAGCGGCTGTATGAGGTAGGGTGGTACGTCTTCAAGGTCGACGGACATGGCAAACCAGAATTATGCAGTGTAACGTAACCGTTGCCGCTTCGATTTAAAAGTCATGCACGTCCCCTGCCACACCGCCCCGCTCTACTCCCTACTCTTCTGACCACCACCTCGGACGTTGATCATGCAGACAATCGCAGGTTCACCATACAGGGGAGCCTCAACGCCCCTAACCCACTCCAGAAGCCCCACTGGTCGCGACTCGCCATCATTGCTTCAATCAGTAGCATCAGGTCCAGACGCCGAGAAATGGGTCGAATCATGGACGCACGTCAACGCTAGAGGTAGATCCTTGTAAGAGCCCCTTCTCAGAACCTTGCTTACTGCCCTCGTGGATACAGATCTCATCGATTGTCGTATTGTTGCTGTGGACGCGGACTGCACTGTGGAAGACGCCTGCGATGCAAGTTTGGCTCTCGGTCTGCGCCTCTTTTGCTCATAAATTCTTGTAGCTGCTCCTAAGGGAGGATATATCGTGCCTAGCAGTCAAGACCCTGCCTGACGCTCAAACGGGCTCCCCATTCCTTGGCCTTTTTGACGTGCGTGTCCCACTATCCCAATCACATGCTGCTCTGATGGCGACTTAGTTTTCTGACGTTAACGCATTTTTGACCCTTGCTGCCACCCGACATACTATTCCTCCCCATGAGCTCAAAGCAAATGCTCGAGCCGACCAAATCATGTCTGCAGCACGCTCTGGTGGCGTTCCTGTGCAGCTCGTCAGCAGTAAGTATCAAATTGATACCCGATCCTTGTGCTTCTCTGACACGTGATAGACTTGTCCGAGAAGAACTTTCTCGAAGCCGTTCCCTACGAAGCGACGATAGTATCTCTGTTAGCTGTTTTCGCCCGTGGAACACACAGGGGTATGAAACCCGTCGGTTAACAATAACAGTTGATGCTTAACACAAGCTTAGTACTCGTGCGCTCGCCCTCTCCGTTCAATACGTACCTGGGCATGGTGTCCGACATGGGCCTCTTGTCTTGGTTTTCTGCCTACGCGGAACGAACTTCAACGTTCCAATCTTACCTCGCGAGTTCGCTTCACTCACTGACCCTTCCCACTCTGCATATGTATACATCAGTCGTTGCGACGTCTAGCACTTCACAGGTCCTCGATGTCATGCGCCTCATGAGCGAGCAAGGCGTGAGCAGCGTTGCCGTCGTCGATGAAGCTTCGGGGACGTTGTTGAGCACCGTTACCGTTACTGACGTTGGCAAGGTATGGATCTCCACATACTCGCAACTTTTCTCTTCGATATCGATTTCTTGTTTCCAGATTGTCGTTCCGACTCAGAGCAACCATATACTTTCCACCCCTGTGCAGCAGTTCATCGCACAGATCAAGGTGTGAACACTGCCACCTGATTCTGCCCCTGACATTAACACCAAGCATAGGAACCCGATGGAGCAACGGACGGTGTGGATAAATATCCAAGTAAGGGACACGTCTCGCATCTCTAATCAAGATACCGATTCCCTGCGCAGTATACGTCGTATTCCCTACCAGTACCCTGTCGTACACCATGCAGAAGCTTCTTGCCAGTCCGTATCTCCTCTCTGCTCTCCGCATCCCTCCCTGTCTGATCTACGCCCGTCCCCCGCAGCCAACTCACACAGGCTCTTCGTCACTGACGACGACTTTTCCCTCCCATCCTCTCCTTTCCTCTCCAACTCTGGAAGCGGAAATCTATGCGGTATTGTCTCCATCGTCGACAGTGAGTCTCTCTTTTCTCAGTTTCGTCTCGACCCTCACTACATCTACGTTTGCCTTCCTTCCTTCCCCCTGTCCCTCACCCCCATAAACACACACTCCTAGTCCTCTCCCTCTTCGCTCTCGTCGCCAACATCCCAGATGTTGACCCGACCCAACGCATGCGTCACCGCCGCGCTTCCTCATCCTCCTCCCAATCCTCCACTCGTTCCGGAATTCCACGTGACCTGTCCGTCAGATCCCGCTCGAGCAGCCGCACGAGCATGCGGCTCAGCGCTAGCCCGCGCATCGTCGCCACCACCGCGGACAAGCGCAGCTCGATCTCGAGCCTGGACGCGTTCCAGTGGTCGGAGCTCGTCTCGCCACGAAAGGAAGGTGTATAGACGGTCCGTACGCTTCTGTGTCTTCTCTTGACATTTGGGGAAATGATTCCGTTTCCCGCCCTATCATTCGACTGTACTGTTAGCAACGGCGGATGGGCACCACGCCAATCAAAGCCCGCCAATACCGTATGTACTGATTGTTTCATCACTCGCGCTTGTCGTTTGTAAGCTTGGGGTGTTATCCATGTAGTAATCGACGTCAATCACAATATGACAAATTGAAGGATGGCGTGAACATTGCGTCACTTTTTAGGAGAGACAATGTACGTAGTGCATACATGCAGAAACCCAATGACAATCCCTTAGAAAATGCATACAAAAGTCGTACAAAAGTGCTTGCGTGACGCTACACAACGTCGAGAATGAAAAGAAAGGATCTAAAGTATGAATCTAAACATAAAGATATTAACGAAGAAACCATACGATAATACGAGATGACCGAACGTGAACACCATTACTCAGTGAATCCGTTGTTACCGGTTCTTTCTCCTTCCTTCTTGGTACCAATGGCCTTGGCGAGGTCTCCGATTCTCTGCGACAGTTTTTCGAGCATCGGCCTGACACCCTCCTTGACCTCTTCGGTGACGCGGACGACCTTGTCGCTGACCGACATGTCAGGGGTTGTAACGATGTTGCGCAGATCCGTTATAGTTTTAGAGATGTCGGGATAAGTAGACTGGATAGTTTGTGGAAGCGCAGTAGTGGATTGCTGCAGCTTTTGCAACTCCTGCAACATGCTCTCGGAGAGAGCATGGATCCGTGATTGAGCGGTAGTGATGGACGCTGCAGCGAGCCCCTGAATAGAGTTGGCTGTATCGATGGCCTTTTGGCTTTACGATAATGAGCGCATATATCGAGCGTCAAGGGCAGATTTTACTCACACAAGAACGTTCTGTTGCTGGAGCTGCTTGAGATGCTCTGAGGAATAAACGTAGACATTGTCCCTGAGGTGCTTCGAGATGGCATATGCACGCTGGTACTGGTACTGGTACTGGCCTTCAGATGAGGTGGAGGTCGGCGAGCTTCTGCCGGACTCGGTCCCGACTTTGCTGACAGCGCTTTCGAGATAGTCGACAATAGGGGCAAATTTCTGCGGGTGCCTGTCAATTGTCTCTCGGTGCCTGGAATCACGTGGAATGTACCTTATCGATACCCTCCGCGACGCCCACCGCCGGGGACTTGACGGACTTATCAAACCGCTCATTTGCGGAGGACACGACGCTGTCACGCCTTTCCCGCACGTATGTGGCTACGTCCTCTGGCTTTACCTGGAAGGGGTAAGGATACTTGTGCTCGATGACGTCGAGTCCTTTGTTGGCATAGCCGTCGGCAGAGATAATAAGGGGCGCGAGACGGATCTGCAACGGCTGGGAGTAGCTGTACGCAGTTTGCGATATTACCTGGGCGGCGTGGTACGGAGAGCGGGTGAGTAGGTTTGACGAAAGGGTCGAATGTATCTGCCCCAGGGAGGACGCGATAAGGGGGATGGAAGCGACGCGGGTTAAGACGGTGATGTCAGGGAGTTGTGATTGAGGCTGAGGCTGAGGCTGGGATTGAGTAGCTGCAGCCATGACAAGAACGCGAGGGAATGGAGAGGAGGAATGAAGATGTGACGCAGGGACTGGGGTTCATATACTTTTGAGGATTGGCATGTGATTTCGTTCGCAGCGCGTCTGTCACACGATCATTGTGTCACTACTGTAATCCACTCGGTGCGGCGTGGCACGGCCCCTCGGGCTGCGTAGACTTTCACGAGGATAGTTGAAACGACCTTCTCGGGTTCGTCGGATTGCATTCCGATACTCACAAATCTTATCTTTCGTGTAACATCCCGACCCCTGTTGATGCACTAGCCCTCGGGGAATAATCACGCGAATCAGTATGTAATGTGATTGGCATCTTCGGAGCCTCGGCGATCATTGAAAAGAGACGCGAAACCATAAACAAAGATGAAGAAACATTTTGCTCCGTTTGATAGGCTACTACTATACAGTCCGTACTTGCATCTAACGTTCAGGGAGCAGTTGATTATTATTCTCGTCGACACCTCGACTCGGAAGTATGGTCCTTGTGATTCGCGTGGGATGTAATAAAAATTGACCGCAATTTTGAGCGATTCATGACGAAAGTGATGCGTTTTCTATTCCTAACTCAGGACTTCTCAGTATCAGTGATCTTTCCAGGTGACGGAACGATAATCGGTCCGAATCACATGTAAAATCCTTAAAAATGGGGTGATCTCTGAGGGGATCCGGTCAAACCGTAGCGTGAGTCGGTGGTGACGCGATAGATCTATGATTTTGTGAATATGATTCGGACGCATCGTCTGGAGGAAGAGTCAGACCGTGTGTGACGCGATAGAAGTGCACATTTGATCGACCTAAAATCTACCTAGAAGATATGATCAGGGTGCACTATTTAGAACAAACTTAAATCAGTTACATTGGTTGGACGTTTCGCCGCAGCTTTGAACAAGGCTCTGGCGAGCCCATCGCTAGCGACGTCATCCTGGTTGAAATCGCAAGGGTTATTGCCGGGTAGGATTCTCACCCCGTGACCGACGTAATATTTGGCCTAGTTTGGGCCAAACACACGTGCGCTGTTGAACGTTGTCAATCGGGCCACCGACGGAACCGATGATCATCGATCAAGCTTCAAAGCTTCAAGTTCCGTATCGTTCAAGATGCACTCATCCTGGAAGACAGGTCGAACATCCGCGATAATCAGGAATTGGGTCCGGTGCATACTTTCTGATAATTCTCATTGCGACAAGCTGACCCTCGAACGTTCGAACGCCCAACTCAAATTCACGCTATAAAATTTCAACATCGCTGCCAGTACGTCGGGTCATTCGCGTGCCTTATCCATCTGGAGAAACTTGAGCAGCGAACCACAGACAGCGATCGGTGAGGTGAATCACGTACTACTATGTATAAAACCCCGTTTCAGACTACGAACGTGTCCGAGGAAAAGAATGAAAATCACGCAAAGAGACGGGGACATGAAAGAAATTATGGGTTTGAATGTCTGCTAAATGACCTAACCTGCCCAAGTCAGCACCCATGGAGCGTAAACATCATAATCGACGCATGTATGTTGATTTCTCCTGTTTCCCTCGTCACCTCGTGATCTCATCTGAAGGCTCTGGTCCCGTCCATTCAGGAATCAGAACCAAAGCTTACCACTGTTTTCTGGTGTGGTGGTGCAAACCCAGTAAGAACGGACAGAGCGGTACTAACAGTAACTAACTGAGGTAAAGTCTTGGGAAATTGTACCCATACGAAACACACTGACAAGCACCCGGTACCGTACCTCGTGGGGATCCGCAGACTACTGTCAGACAAGAATGATGGTGGACCACTTGTTGATCCTCGACCACCGTTGCCAAGCAACACTGAAACGCTGGGAAAATAATTAATTCCACTTAGGTTGGGTCACGGCTAGTACCCAGCATGATCGGTACAGTCAACCGGCTTCCGCTTGAGGAAGGGTGTCATTCCCATCAACATGTGATTATAATTTGTGAGTAGATCAGTCGCTGGATCGACACCATTGGGACTGAAAAGGATGTGCTGCCCTGGCAGCGTAGCACCTCACCTCTGGCCAACGGGACACGTGTGCTTCCAAAACATTACTGGGATCCGACGTCACATTAACCCATTCGTCTTTATCTATCACTATCGTTTTAGTGCATGTAAAACGCGTCATACTAACAGACCCGGCACATCAGAAAGACATTGATGTGGCACGATGGATTCTTGTATAAATTGCCGCCACATCGTGCAATATCGCTCTTCGCGCGCCTCCTCGAAAGCACCCATGCAATTCTCTGTCATTGCCGTGGTTATCTCTATCGCCGTTGCTGCCATCGCCGCCCCCGTACGTCTTCATTCCACTTCCCAGAGCGACATCATGGGTTACGTTCGATTAAACTTACATTACTGTGGATTTTTCTCTATCAGGTATTCTCGGGTGAGCTCGTTGAGCGCAATCCCCAATCCGGGGAATATCATGAAGGCGTATGTATTGATCCTATAGTCTCGCATAATTTATTGATACCTTTGCTACAGGACAGTGGAGGCATGGGAGGATACCCTGGAAACCTGCCTAACTATGGCAAAGGCACACAACCGCCGTGAAAAATACCCCCTTTTATGGCGAGTTCTATCCCCTAGTTGTCTCTTCTTCGGCTTAGACATGTCGTGGTTAGTTGTTGCCCGAAGATGACGTGTACTTGCGACGTGTCAAAACTCTGGGCTTAATTTTCTCCCTCATTACCGACGTTTTCCATGGAGTTTTAAACCATCTTCTTCAAAATCATGGGTTTTTTCTACGATGCCCGTCTCGGGAGCAAACAGTTCGGGTTGTTGTCGACTTGAAGTATTGGCTGCCAAGGGACATTCGTTGTATGTATCTTGCAGTAGATTTTTTTTGTGTATTGTATGTAACTTCGGCATTCAGCCCCTTATTTTTAATCTTTCAGGTTTCTGTTTCTATGCTGCATTTGTTGTATGTATTAGATGGATCCTGATCATGTCAAAGCTGGATTACTTGGCTGTAACTTGAATTATCTTTCGAGGGCTAATCATGTCTTACGCAAAGCACCTTAATATTGGTTTTCCCTGCTTATCACGCATCGTTTTTGGCTCAACTGGAAGTTGAAGCTTTGAATTCCTTCCTCGGAAACTTGAAGGTGACCTGACGACATTTAACACCGCAAGAAGGATGCCCTTGGCGCCAAACCACAGGTAGTAAAAGAAGCCGCACCTCACACTTGGCCAACGGGACACGTGTGCTTCTGGCAAAACATTACCGGGATCCGACGTCAACGTCACATTACCCATTCGTCTTTATCTATTAGTATCGCTTTCGTGCATGTAAAACGCTTCATGACAGGCTCGGCACAATCAAAAAGGTTGACATTATGTCGAGACATTGATGTGGCAGGATGGATTCTTGTATAAATTGCCGCCACACCGCCGTGCAAGATCGCTCTTCGCGCGCCTCCTCGAAAGCACCCATGCAATTCTCTGTCATTGCTGTGGTTCTCTCTATCGCCGCTGCTGCCATCTCCGCCCCCGTACGTCTTCATTCCACTTCCCAGACTCGGAGCGACATCACGGGTTACGTTCGATTGGACTTACTGTGGATTTTTCTCTATCAGGTAGTACTCTCGGGTGAGCTCGTTGAGCGTAATCCCCAATCTCATGAAGGCGTATGTATTGATCGTATAGTCTCGCGTAATTTATTGATACCTTTGCTATAGGACAGTGGAGGCATGGGAGGATACCCTTCACACCTGCCTGACTATGGCAGCGGCAGCCGCACACCCCCGCCGTGAAAAATACCCCCTTTTATGGTGAGTTTCATCCCCTAGTTGTCTCTTCTTCGGCTTAGACATTTTCTGGTAAGTTGTTGCCCGAAGACGACGTGTACTTGCGACATGTCAAAACTCTGGGCTTAATCTTCTCCTTCATTAGTACTACCGAACACAGCCAAGGTTTTCCATGGAGTTTTAAACCATCTTCTTCAAAATCATGGGTTTTTTTCTACGACGCCCGTCTCGGGAGCAAACACTTCAGGTTGTAGTCGGCTCGAAGTATTGGCTACTGCAAGGGAACGAGTCGTTGTATGTATCTTGCAGTAGACTTTTTTTTTTTGTACTGTATGTAACTTCGGCATTCAGCCCCTTATTTTTAATCTTTCAGGTTTCCGTTTCCACGCCGCATTTGTTGTATGTATTAGATGGATGATCATATCAAAGCTGGATTACTTGGCTGTAATTATCCTTCGAGGGCTGATCATATGTCTTATGCATTGCAAGCGCCTTCAATATTGGTTTACCCGGCTTATCACGCATCGTTGGCTCAACTTGAAGTTGGAGTTGAAGTTTGAAGTTTTTATGTAATTCCTTCTCAGAACTGAGAAGGATGATCGGAACATCTGAATGATCTGATGCGTACCAGCAGATGACCTGACGACTCATCTGGCATTACAAGAAGGATGCCCTTGGCGCCAAAAAACTACAAGTAGAAGAAGCCGATGGCGACTCGGACCCGCACTTTCAAAGATTAATCGTTTCCTCCACAAGGTTACCGACTGTTCGGCTACGATGTTGCATCGTCAGTTCCTTTAAAGAGAGTGCATCATGTTTCTGTACATGATGGTAGATGTTTGACCGCAAGGGATAACCTCAATACCTTCAAGTAGTACTTAAATGTGTTTCGCCATGGTGGGTAATGGTCGACATCTGGATCGGTCGGTGAGGGCGGTGCTTATACGCCGAGGAAATAGGCGTTTCTTAATTCCGACATTAAAAGAGATTGTAGATCATCACGAACGGCCAAGGGTCCCTTTTCGTTGGATCATCTCAGGGAACTGCTCGTTTTCCTAGATGCGTCGACGATTCAGATAACCGTTATCCATCCGAGTCGTAGCGGCGCCCGCGCCAGTCCCCGACTCCGACAAAAAGAGAGACGTCAACGGTCAAACATTTCATTGTTATCAGCTGCGTACTACTAGAGACTATGTTATATAGTCCTAGACGTAGATCGCTAATCATACATTCATTCACAATGAATGAACGAAAGACTTTACAATTCGTCGTTGTGTGATCGCGGACACTTCCTGCCTGTAGTATTGATCGTCTATATAAGCGGAAATGATTGGGACTACGTGACGTCATGCGCGCACGTAACAGGAAGAGGTACCTCATGAAATTCTTCAACAATTTCTCGACCTGACCGTGCACACATGGATGAACGAAAGTCCAAAAAACGAGACAGGATGTACACAACGAGTACAGATTTGACAGATTTGTTCCTCGCATTTCCAAGCTTCGAAGCAGACCTACCGAGCGGCGAGAATGTCAACTTTCAAGGAGCATATTATAGTTTTGCTCATAAACATTTTCCGGATAAGATATCCATACAACAAGACACGCACTAAGGAGCGTGGCAGTTGCTGACAAACACAAAATTCCAAGAGTAGTAGAAAGTTCTCTCGGTCCCATTTGCTACGTTCTCTCTACTGCTGGCAATTGCCATTGGCAGAACGGCAGCCGCTTCTGCCAACAACACTACAGCAAGCCCGCGTCTATGAGGGACCCCTTTGGTTTGCAGTTGCTCGTTTTTGGCAACGTGCGCCTTACAGGTTGTGTGAGGTTGAAGCGTGAACTTCTCGTGTGGGGCTTTTTCCAGCGTGTCAGTTTTCAAAGAGGGAACAACACGGACACGCACCTGCACTTGCCTTGACATTACTATCCCCTCAAGCTGGCCCACTCTTCCCACCCGACGAGTGACAGAGACTTGAAGACGATGTGCGTAAGATAACGATCAAAGCAAAAGGACTCTCTTCATCGATGGCGTGATATGTCACATTTACCCAATACAGCAACGAGTTCCCACACTTTTTCCGGGAATACCGGCTCGGAATTCGGGTTTGTGAGAGCACCGCCATGTGACATTTCACTGCTTGGTGTGACATTTCGAGGTCTATGTAGCGATTTTTGTACGGTGTGAGACATTTTAGGCCCCATTGTGACATTTCAGAGATTGTCACAATTTCTCCTCAAGGTTGAGTTTTTTAAATGCCGTGTGATAAGTAGATCGTTGTAGAGGTTTTTTGAATGCCGTGTGACATTTTAGGTCCTTGTTGTGACACTCCAGAGATCGTGACATTTTTTTCCTCACTTTGGGTTTTCGGGCATTTTGTCCAGTGGTGTCCGTCATAGTGGTGTCCGTCATACGCGTCCGCCACCGTCTACATCTCGCGTCCCTGTGACCAATTTGTCCAGACCCGCGACGACGTCACCTCACAGCGGCGCTTCGGTCGAGCAAGACAATGACGACTGGGGCCTGTCCGAGTTTTCTTCATCCGTCCTTCTGAATCGCGACTAGCGAAACCTGTTTCGACGTCGCAACCTACAAACCTTTAGGGGATCCAACGTCACATCAACCCATTCGTCTTTATCTATCAGTATCGTTTTAGTGCATGTAAAACGCATCATGACAGGCCCGACACATCAGAAAGGTTGACAACATTGATCTGGCACGATGGATTCTTGTATAAATTGCCGCCACCTCGTGCGATATCGCTCTTCGCGCGCCTCCTCGAAAGCACCCATGCAATTCTCTGTCATTGCCGTGGTTCTCTCTATCGCCGCGGCTACCAGTGCCATCGCCGCCCCCGTACGTCTTCATTTCACTTCCCAGGCGGCTCATCACGGGTTACGTTCGATTGGACTTACTGTGGATTTTTCTCTAGTATCAGGTACCCTCGGGTGAGCTCGTTGAGCGCAATGCCCAAGGCGGGGAATTTGAAGGCGTATGTATTTATTCCTATGGTCTCGCATAATTTATTAATTAATACCTTTGCTACAGGACAGTGGAGGTATGATGGGAGGATACCACCTACCTGACTATGGCAGCGGCGGCACCGTGACACCGCCGTGAAAATACCCCTTTTTATGGTGAGTTCTATCCCCTAGTTGTCTCTTCTTCTGCTCAGATATTTCTTGGTAGGTTGTTGCCTGAAGACGACGTGTACTTGCGACGTGTCAAAACTCTGGGCTTAATCTTCTCCCTCCTTACCGAACACAGCCAAGGTTTTCCATGGAGTTTTAAACCTTCTTCAACATCATGGGTTCTTTTCCACGACGTCCGTCTCGGGAGCAAACACTTCGTGTTGTTGTCGACTTGAAGTATTGGCTGCCAAGGGACATTCGTTGTATGTATCTTGCAGTAGATTTTTTTTGTGTACTGTATGTAACTTCGGCATTCAGCCCCTTATTTTTAATCTTTCAGGTTTCTGTTTCTATGCCGCATTTGTTGTATGTATTAGATGGATGATCATGTCAAAGCTGGATTACTTGACTGTAATTATCTTTCGAGGGCTGATCATATGTCTTATGCAAAGCGCCTTCAATATTGGTTTACCCGGCTTATCACGCATCGTTGACTCAACTTGAAGTTGGAGTTGAAGTTTGAAGCTTTTAATTCCTTCTCGGAAGGATGATCAGAATATAAACCACTGGCAGCAGATGACCTGACGACATCTGAAATCACAAGAAGGATGCCCTTGGCGCTAAACCACAAGTAGAAGAAGCCGATGGCGACTCGGACCCGCAGTTTCAAAGAGTAATCGTTTCCTCCACAAGGTTACCGACTGTTCGGTCACGGTACAGGTGTTGCATCGTCAGTATTCCTTTAAAAGAGTGCATCATGTTTCTGTACGTGATGATCACTAGATGTTTGACCGCAAGGGACCAACCCCAGTACCTTCAAGTAGTACTTAAACGTGTTTCGCCATGGTGAGTAATGGCCGACATCTGGATCGGTCGGCGAGGGCGCTGCTTGTACGCCGAGGAAATAGGCATTTCTTAATTTCGACATTAAAAGAGATTGTAGATCATCACGAACGGCCCACCCTTTTCGTTGAATCATCTGAGGGAACCGCTCGTTTTCCTAGATGCGTCGACGGTAACCATTATCCATTCTCTTGTTCCTTTTATTTTTATCGTTTGCACATCTGTACCAGGGCATACTTGCTTTCAGCCGCCGCATTTGATCCCCTTGATGGAAAACTATCTAACATGTTTGGTGAGGCCCGGGGTTTTTCATCTATGAAACATACTAATGATGTTCTTTAGTACCAACGCATCAGGTTGAAAGATGATTCTTCACACCGTGACAAACTAGTACTAGACGTAGAACCACGTGTCTCAACATTGGAACTGTCCGGTGCGCGACGCTGTAGGACTTGCGGTCGGCGAGACCATCCTGGCCATCGATCTCTCGGAAGCCGAAAGTCAGTTCTCCGACTTGGTGATGACGATATCGATATCGAATCATTCCGGAGATCAACGATAGTACTGGGCAGGTCCAGTCTATTCATTGGCCCCGCGATTTTCGTTGGCGTTTCCGTTCGACATGATCGTCCCTAAGACTTCCTGAAAGAGTACTCGGTCGACCGCGAGACGGCATGCAATGGCGACGGTGAGCATGCGGTATATGGCCATTCAATAGCCCGGGGCTGAGGTCCAGAAGCGACTAGAGTGGACTAATTCTGGAAACTTGGTCTAGACTGTTCAGTTTTTGTGATACGTCGTTGGGGTCAGATGAACTGGGTCACCCTCTTCACGACAACTTGTTTCGTGTTCGCTGAAACTCGTCCATAGGTGGTGCATGTTACCTACAAGCTCTGTCTGCACCCGAGAGTGGGCCAAAATGAGACGACTTTTCGTGTATAACGACTAAAAGGGAGGTTCGACCAATTCCCCAACGTGGTTGAATCGTTGAAACTGCTTCGTACGTACGAAAACCAAGGAACATCCCATGTTCGTGCCCTCTAATCGACGAGCCCTCAGGCTTGCCTCGAGAGAGGAATTACATGGTCATGGCCCGGGAATGCGTCGGCATGCGGACCCGACTCCAACGTTGCTGCTGTGTCCCCACGTTCCCCAAGTACCACGCGTTGATCAAGATGACCAAGCCTTTGTACTTGCGCGTCAGTCGTTGGAAACGATGAGCGAGAAATGAATAGGTCCACCTTGTCCGTAGCTCTTCCGCACCTTTTCATATACACCGAGAGTCGATGGGTCTGAGGCACCGACGGTGATCAGGTTGTAGAACAGCCCTTCTGTGAGGACCACTGCGCCCGCGCAAAACACGGTGACAAGGTACGTCCGCACGGGAAACTTGGAAACTAGACGAGAGATTGAAGGAGAAGGCGAGCGGCCCGGTGAGGCACTCACAGAAGAAAGCGTGATACAGAGAGACGACCCAGTGGAACACCCAGATGTAACACTGAGCGAGGCATCCGAACGGATGGTACAGCGGCGAGGAGCGCTCGGCCAGGCGGACGTACCACCTCGCGGAGAGGTAGGCCGTCCACCACGGAGCAAGGCCGAGGAAGAAGTGCTGGATGGGATGGGCTATGAAAAGTTCCGGGAAGAATGTGAGGATGGATAAGAAGAATGGGATGGATGTCAAAGACAAGAGAAGTGCGGTCGATGCGAGTGTTCGTGTCATCGTCGATACTTGGATTTTAGGGGTAACTTGAATATGGTGCCATAATATACTAAATGGACCTCTGACACCCCGACCCTACTCCTTCCTGGCCATGACTGATTCGTTTGCTGATCTCTGGGCGTCGACGGCCCCGACAAAGTCAAAAGAACAACAACAAAAGAAAATCGGATCGACCAAACAATACGACGCATTTTCGATCCTCTCGGCATCGCAGCCACCATCGACAGTCAGAGCAGCACCAGTCGCGAACTTGAAACCCACTGTCGTCGATCGGCAGGTCAGACAAAATCATGCAGACGCGTTCAGCACATTGTTTCCGTCGTCGCTCGATGGCACACCCGCAACCGCCAACATGACCATGGCCGAGCGGGCCGCTGCACTCGCGCACAAAACCAAGGCGACCGTGCCGGTTCATCACACCTCGCCCGCTCCATCTGGACCTTCCCCTGCCTCACCCTGGGACGGGCTTGACGCGCTCACACGGCCGACAACAGCAAGCCCGCGTCCGCCGCCGTCTACATCTCGCGTCCCTGTGACCAATTTGTCCAGACCCGCGACGACGTCACCTCACAGCGGCGCTTCGGTCGAGCAAGACAACGACGACTGGGGCCTGTCTGAGTTTGCTTCGCCCCGTCCTTCTGAATCGCGTCTAGCGAAACCTGTTTCGACGTCGCAACCTACAAACCTTTGGGATTTCGACGAGTTTGCGTCTTCGGACCCTCCCACGTCACAGTCCCAACCGCAGCCCCCACACCGTTCACTCACTGGGACGCCTGGAAACTTTGACTTTGGCGATCGTGAAGATGCGCTCCTCGGGGGCGTCGACTCGGACGAAGAGGATACGTTTGGCATTCGCAGTGGTTACCCAGCACACTCGGAGGACGACATACTCGGAGATCTAGGCAAGCCAGTGGTATGGCGTATCACGCTCGACGAATTTTTGCTGATATATGCGCATATACTCTAGTCACATTCGCATTCACCATCCCCGAACCCGCCCACGTCATCACATCCTCCTTCACGCCCGCAACGCACCACCGCTTCGCCGCCACCACATATCATCGGCCAGTTGGTTGAAATGGGATTCTCGCCCGTCGACGCACGTACTGCCCTGGCGAACACCTTGGTAGACAACAGTTTCGATGTGCAGGCTGCTGCAGAGCTCTTGCTATCTCAAATTGGTCAGGAAGGATCCCCTCAGCAATCCTCTCATCCGCCAGAAAGTGAACCCGGAAACCGTGAGAGGAATGGAGCTCGAGAAACCCGCAGACCACCCCCGACTCGAAGCGATGTTCATATCCAATCTCCCAACCTCTCTTCGACCTCAGTGGAATCGCAATCGCAATCGCAAATCGATACCACTGCAGAGAAATTGCTATCTCAAGCGAGCGAGATTGGCCGCGGAATGTTTAGCAAGGCAAACGCGCTTTGGAAAGAAGGGAAAGAGAGAGCCGCCAAGATATACGAGGAGAGGGCCGCCGCATCCAACACTGCGAGTGGTACGCCTGCTTCGGATGGCAGACCGCGATGGATGCGAGACCGTGACCATGCTGGCGAGGAGCCAAGACGACAGGGCCCAGCCGGAGGACATGATCCTACTCGAGCAACTGTGTTCAAGGACGACGAAGTCGAGGAGGGAGAGACGAGACAGCGGCCTCCTGTGCGTCGTCCCCATCAGTCGCTGGTACCACCATCCGAGGAAGTCGATCTATTCGGCGCTGACTCTCCCACCACTGCCTACCAATCTCCCTATCGGCGTGGAAAGCCCAAATCGCAGGCACCGTCACCTTCGACACAGTCCTCTTCCCCCGCCCTAGTATCGTCTCCACAAACAGCTGGGTCCACATCGCAGTCACAACCACCGTCTCGGCCTCCTCCCCGCATGCTCACGACTACGATTGCGCAGTCGGCGCTCACTTCCTCGACGTCTCACAAATCCGCAGGAACGGACGCATACAAGCGTGGCGACTTTCCCGTGGCGCTCACAGCATATATGCGTGCCTTGTCTGCGCTTCCGCCAGAGCACGTGATGCGAGTGCCCATCTTGACCAACGTTGCGCTCGTACGCACCAAGGTGGGCGAGTTGAAGGAAGCGGTCCAGGCGTGCGAACAAGCCATCGTGATCGTTGGACGGTTCGTCGGTGGTACGAACAGGGAAGGTGAAGGCGAAGCGTCTTGTATGGAGTCTGCGTCCGGTTTCGACGAGAAGGCGCCGACGCCGGAAGTTGGGACAGGGAAAGTGAAAGTGTCTGTACAGGGCGGTGGTGGCGCCACGTCCAACGGGGATCTGCCTACGTGTGTTGATCTGATAGAGGGACTGTCGAAGGCGTTTAGGCGACGTGCGGAGGCTCTAGAGGGACTAGAAAAGTGGGAGAAGGCGCGGAGCACGTGGGAGGTGCTTCTCGGTGCGGAGTGGGCGGGTTCGGGGGCTCAAGACGAGGCAATGAAGGGCGTGACTCGGTGTCGAAAGATGGTCGACGGTGGTGGTGGTGGTGCGGGTGACGCGGGTGCATTCTCTCGATCTGTGCCTCCAAGGACGAGACCCAAACCCAAGCCCGAGTCCTCATTCACGTCCAATGGATCTTCTTCGTCGCGTTCCGCCGCGGTTGCTGCCTTCCGTTCAACGAACGACGCCCAGCATAAAGAAGACGCAGCGCGTTTGGTGTGCAAAGACTCTGTGGACGCACGGCTGAGCGCGTGGAAGGCGGGTCGGGAGGGCAATATCCGAGCGCTGTTGACGTCATTAGACGAGAACGTGCTGTGGACCGAGCTCGGGTGGCGGAAGGTCGGGATGGCGGAGGTGGTGAGCAAGGGGCAGGTCAAGGGTGCGTACATGAGGGCAATTGCGAGGGTGCATCCGGACAAGGTGAGTTGGTTGTTTTCGTTCGTTGATGCATAGGAATGGGACGAGGGCTGACGAACATGGGCGATGATCGGCATCGGTGCGTAGTTGAATGCAGGGAACACGACGGTGGAGCAACGGACGATCGCGAATGGGGTGTTTGGGGCGTTGAACGAGGCTTGGACTGTGTTTCAGCAGCAGTGATCTCTCGCGAAAGTGTAGACGTGCGACGTATGTATGTTGCGAACATAGAGGAACATTGGACTACCGCTACTAGGTGAGAGGAATTCGTCCTCACTGATCAGGGACAGAAAGAGAATATATAGGTATACATGAATGCATGCGACCTTCCTGATTTCGTCTTGAAGTACGAAGTGACAACGCCATCCATGATGATCCATCCATCCATCCATCCATCCATCCATCCATCCGATTTGATGTGACTCGTCCAAGACGAGACATTGATGTCCTATATATTTATTCGACATACAAGTTTCAACCGTTCATGTTTGGTACCACTGCCCACCTTCATAGTGTCATCTTTCTTCCTCGGCAACAATCTATTCGGACCACCGTAGTAGATGATCAGTGTGCAACGCAGAGTCAAAAACTTCACATTATATACATATGTAGATAAGTTACGATCAATTGCTCATGAATCCGCAGTCTCTGGACGAATCTCGACTTGAAATTATCCACTTAAACTAAGTGCTTAGCTGTGCAAATCCGACCCGCAGATTTTCAACGTCAAACGTCGTGTAGAGATTTTGGAGGAATATGTCGCCAATGACCCAAAATGCTATTTCAAGAAAAGGCAAGAACAGTGAGGATGAGGATGCCACGATAGCGTGAGGCGAACTGAAGTAATTGCTCACAAGTAAAGCCGATGCCTATGATGCCGCACACACATTGATTGGAACCGGGAGATACCGGCCCACGGTTGAGCAAGGTTGGAGAGAGAAGGAACGGTCTTCCCCCCAAGATGAGGCTCATCGACGGGAATTTATCGCACAGGTCTGCGAGACGTTAGTGAAGGAAGGGAGATGAAGAAATCACATATATACAGGTATAGATTCCTGGGCGGGCAGTCTCCGATGCATCAGTACCACCAAGGGAAATGTGCAACTGGGCAACTCGATGAGGGTCCCCGAGAATTAGGGTGCAGCCGGTGTCGATGATGGAGTTGATATTGGTTAGGCGAGTTCGTCCGTTACCCTCAACGCCATCCATGTTGACCTCCCAGTAACCCTGCCCGACCATGTCAGCGCTGGTGGACAAAGTGAACCCCTCCGTTTGCTCACTTCGTTTGTCACAGGGATGTACGTGAAGTCGCCCGTGTATAAATCCGAGTTCGCACCGCCCAAGAACAATTCCGGCGGACTGGCGAGTTTGAAGGAGAAGGCAGGTCTGGTAATCATACCCTGAGAAACGAGAGTCTGAAATACGGGTGACGCCTTGTATTCGGAGATCGATTCAAAGGCCATTCCCATTAAACCATCAGCGGGGATCTTGTCTAGTGCAAGGGAAGGAGGAAATTGGGTGGCAACCCCCAGAGTTTGATCTGACGCCTTCATGTTGCTTGGCTGTGAGAAGCTACTTATTACGAGAAGAACAAGAGGGGCACATACCGTAAGCCCGCCAATAGTAATATGATCTGTGTACGCCTCTACCAAAACGTCGACCTCGCCCTCTTGGCCATACTCGAGGGTGGAGGATCCTCCCAAGTCCTTGGCACTCGAGGAGGAGCTGGGATTGTAAATGGTGTGACCTTCACAGTTCACAGTACATTTCGGGCCTGGTAAGAAGAGATCACTACGATCCGATTCTTTAGCATGTCATTGCAATGGGATTGGACTGGAAACATGCCTTGAGCCCGTGTCGAAGATGACTGCAAGAAATTATTGGATAAATATTCAGTGACAGCAGAAGAAAACTCACCAATGAAAGTAGTTTGCGGAGAACCGACAGAAATATGTCCGTACCACATATTGTTTTCGTGGTTAGTCAGAGGAACAGTGCCAGTGCCAGCCCGCCTCTCGTGTCCTTTCAAATCTGCAGGATGTGGAGCTCCCGTGTTCCTCTCGAAATTTTCGAGACCACGAAGGATCTTACTAAGATGCGTGCTTGCCAGTGAGCTGATGCAAAGGAACGGAAGACGACGACGGACGCGTTGACGGACGCGACATGGCTGTTGAGCGCTTCGATATTGACAGTCTTGTCAGGATTCTCCAATGTTGAGCGTTTGGTGATGGGGATCGCTAAACCGGTTCCCCGGGCCTTCCTCACAGGTTGTGGCGCTGCTGCGGCCAAGACAGCCAGCGCGACGATGGATGTTGTTAGAGCAAAGTGCATGGGGGATGCACTTGTGAACGGTACATGATCCGTCTCCACCCGAATACTGATGCGGTTCTGCAAAATGATGCAACCAGTGAGTCTCGAAAGCTGACATGATTTATAACTTGCAAACGATCGCAGAATCGACGCAGATCATGGTGTTTTCCCGGGTGATCGGGACATCCCGACTAGGAACCGTCACGACGTCACACACACGTGACACTCTTCATACCACTAACGCGCGACTTCTGCACCGCAGAGTCCCTCCGCAAGGAAATGACCGCACGTGACATACCCCCTCATATCACCCACTACCTCCGCGCAGCTCTGAACGCCATCACACCACACCGCCAGAAGAACCCCGCACAAGCACAGGAGCGCATGGACGCCTTCGTGGCCCGGCTGTCGCTAGCGCTCGACCGACACCAAGAGTGATTATAGTTTTCCGACATCCGGCACAAACTAAGACGAGGCGATGAAGGGCGTGACTCGGTGTCGAAAGATGGTCCAGGTCGACGGTGGTGGTGGTGGTGGTGGTGGTGGTGGTGGTGGTAGTGGTAGTGGTGGTGCGGGCGACGCGGGTGCATTCTCTCGATCTGTGCCTCCAAGGACGAGACCCAAATCCAAGCCCGAGTCCTCATTCACGTCCAATGGATCTTCTTCGTCGCGTTCCGCCGCGGTTGCTGCCTTCCGTTCAACGAACGACGCCCAGCAAAAAGAAGACGCAGCGCGTTTGGTGTGCAAAGATTCTGTGGACGCACGGCTGAGCGCGTGGAAGGCGGGTCGGGAGGGCAACATCCATCCGAGCGCTGTTGACGTCATTGGACGAGACCGTGCTGTGGCCCGAGCTCGGGTGGCGGAAGGTCGGGATGGCGGAGGTGGTGAGCAAGGGACAGGTCAAGGGTGCGTACATAAGGGCAATTGCGAGGGTGCATCCGGACAAGGTGAGTTGGTTGTTTTCGTTCGGTGATGAATAGGAATGGGACGAGGGCTGACGAACATGGGCGATGATCAGCATCGGTGCGTAGTTGAATGCAGGGAACACGACGGTGGAGCAACGGACGATCGCGAATGGGGTGTTTGGGGCGTTGAACGAGGCTTGGACTGTGTTTCAGCAGCAGTGATCTCTCGCGAAAGGGGAAGGAAGAACCGATCTGTAGACGTGCGACGTATGTATTTTGCACACGTAGAGGAACGTTGGACTACCGCTAGGTGAGTCCTAGTGAAGTAAGTATTTGGCCATGTTGCTCGATCGTCTCCCTTGCAGAGGAATTTGTCCTCACTGATCAAGGACAGAAGGAGAATTGTATGTTTATTCGATATACAAGTTTCAACCGTTCATGCCAAGTTCATGCTGCGTTGCTTTTGGTACCACTGCCCACCATCATAGTGTCATCTTTCTGAGTCCTTGGCAACAATCTATTCGGACCACCGTAGTAGATAATCATCGTGCAACGCAGAGTCGAAACTTAAGCTTGAAATAGATGGAACAAGTGCAGACCCAGTTCTTCAAGTTCCTCCGAATCGAGATGCGTCGTTTTCCTTCCTTGGCAACAATCTATTCGGACCACCGTAGGTGATCACCGTGCAACGCAGAGTCGGAAACTTCACATTATATACATAAGTTACGACTAATTTCTCATGAATCCGACTGGCCAGCAGTCTCAGGACGAATGTCGAGTGGACGTTATCCACTTAAACTAACTACTTAGCTGTGCAAATCCGACCCGCAGATTTTCAACGTCGAACGTCGTGTAGAGATTTAGGAGAAATATGTCGCCGATGATCCAAAATGCTATTTCGGGAAAAGGCAAGAACAGTGAGCACGAAGATGCCACGATAGCGTGAGGCGGATTGAAGTGATTTCTCACAAGTATGAACGCCGATACCTATGATGCCGCACACTCATTGATTGGAATCGGGAGATAGCCGCCCACGGTTGAGCAAGGATGAGGAGAGACGGAACGATTTTCCCCAAAAGGTAAGGCTTATTGACGGGAATCTATTGCACGGATCTGCGAGACAATAGTGAAGGAAGGGAGATGAAGAAATTACATACATACAGGTGTAGATTCCTGGGCCGGCAATCTCCGATGCATCAGTACCACCAAGGGAAATGTGCAACTGGGCAACTCGATGAGGGTCCCCAACAATCAGGGTGCAGCCGGTGTCGATGATGGACTTGTATTGGTTAGCCGAGTTTGTCCGTTACCCTCAACGCCATCCATGGTGACCTCCCAATAACCCTGCCCGACCATGTCAGCGCTGGTGGACAAAGTGAACCCCTCCGTTTGCTTACTTCGTTTGTCACAGGGATGTACGTGAAGTCGCCCGTGTATAAATCCGAGTTCGCACCGCCCAAGAACAATTCCGGCGGACTGGCGAGTTTGAAGGAGAAGGCAGGTCTGGTCATACCCTGAGAAACGAGAGTCTGAAATACGGGTGACGCCTTGAAGTTGGAGATCGAATCAAAGGCCATTCCCATAAAACCATCAGCGGGGAACTTGTCTAGTGCAAGGGAAGGAGAATAATGTGTGGCAACACCCAGAGTTTGATGTGACGCCTTCAAGTTGCTCGGCTGTGAGACGCTACTTATTACGAGAAGAACAAGAGGGGCACATACCGTAAGCCCGCCAATAGTAATATGATCTGTGTACGCCTCTACCAAAACGTCGACCTCGCCCTCTTGGCCATACTCGAGGGTGAAGGATCCTCCCAAATCCTTGGCACTCGAGGAGGAGCTGGGATTGTAAATGGTGTGGCCTTCACAGTTCACAGTGCATTTTGGGCCTGGTAAGAAGAGATCACTACGATCCGATTCTTTAGCATGTCATTGCATCATGACTGGATTGGAAACATGCCTTGAGCCCGTATCGAAGATGACTGTCAGAAATTATTGGATACGTGTTCAGTGACAGTACAAGAAAACTCACCAGTGAAAGTAGTTTGCGGAGAACCGACAGAAATGTGTCCGTACCACATATGGTCTTCGTGGCTAGTCAGAGGAACAGTGCCAGTGCCAGCCCGCCTCTCGTGTCCTGTCAAATCTGCAGGATGCGGAACTCCCGTGTTCCTCTCGAAATTTTCGAGACCACGAAGGATCTTACTAAGACGCGTGCTTCCGGTGAGCGGATGCCAGTGTAAAGGAACAGAAGATGACGGCGTACGCGTTAACGGACGCGACATGGCTGTTGAGCGCGTCGATGTTGACAGTCTTATCAGGATTCTCCAATGTTGAGCGTTTGGTGATGGGGATCGCTACTATACCAGTTCCCCGGGCCTTCCTCACAGGTTGTGGCGCTGCTGCGGCCAAGACAGCCAGCGCGACGATGGATGTTGTTAGAGCAAAGTACATGGGGGATGCACTTGTGAACGGTACATGATCCGTCTCCACCCGAATACTGATGCGGTTCTGCAAAATGAGGGAACCAGTGAGTCTCGAAACTCGGTGTTTACTACTACTTCTAACTTCGATCGCAGATCAGTGTTTTGGTGATCGGAACATCCCGACTAGGAACCGTCACCACGTCACACACATTCCGCACCGCAGAGTCCCTCCGCAAGGAAATGACCGCAAACGACATATCCATCCCCGACGACGCCGCGCACAACTAAAAAAGTCCCCGCACAAATACAGGAACGCAATGGACGCCTTCGTGGCCGTCGCTCGCGCCCGACCGGCACCAAGAGTGTAAGGGGTACCATTCTGGAGACGCAGCCATACAAGTAGTGTCCAATATTGCGTGCTATGCTGCTCCGTCCGTCGTGGAAAGGTATTTGCGACAAGTGGAAGCGCATCCCGGGATTACGACTTGAAGAAGGACATAGATCCCCCGTCGGACTTGCTTGTTGGCGCATACAGCCTTGCCATCAGACCCTTCGCTCTCGGGGGAAATGACGAAGCCGCTCTCGCTGTTCACCTCGGCGGCACGGTCGCGCGGAATCCACACACCTGAATTCACGCTCAAGGTCGCCAAACACGCCCTAGATCGACAAACAGCTATGGACAGAATATAGGTGGTGTATCCTTCCTGGAAAATATACCACCAACCATCCCATCAGCATCGAACGCAAAACGACCCATACAGAATACGCTGACGACATCGCGGCGCTGGAAGCCTTCGTGGGCTACGTACAACCACGCGGTCACCCACACCACTGTCTCACGTAAGACATTGCTGTCGATCGTCAGGGGTCGGAGGGGCAAGTAGGCACATACAGAGCGAGGGAGACCCTTGGGGTTGTCGCATCTAGTGCCCCAGGCGATAAACGGGAGGTTGTGGCTGAGTGTGCTTGTGTGGGATGACGCGATCCTATCACTATCGACTAGGGACGAGGGCGTGGACCTGCCGAGGTAGCGAGGGTGTTGCGGGACATGATGGAGCTCGGGGTCAAGCCTACAACTCATACAATAAAGTATGGTCGCGCGGGGGTATGCGCAGTACTGCGATGCGGATGTTGCATTGATGATTTTGGATCGGATGGAGGAGGCGGAGCGTGGTAGTGTGAACGGGACAGTGATGGATATGAAGTCAGGGTTGGGGTCGGAGACAGGCACAGAGAACGAGTCCGGAAGGGTGGCAGTTATGGAGATGGCGTTGTTTCTCGATCGTCCCCCTTTCCATCGATCAGGCAGAAGAAGTAGTAGTGTAGGTATACAATGCGACCTTCCTGGTCTCGTCTTTGCCTTGAAGTCTCCGAGTACGAAGTGACAACGCCATCCATATATCCGATGTGACTTGTCCAAGACGAAGTATTGATGTGCTCTGTATGTTTTTTCGACATACAAGTTTCAAGTTTCAACCTGCTGCTTTACTTTTGGTACCATTGCCCACCGTCATAACGTCATTTTCTCCCTTGAAAACTTGAATATGATATAAATATGTATATAAATTAAGATCAATTGCTCATGAATCCAACTGGCCACCCAGTTTCTGGACGAATCTCGAATTGTCATGATACACTTAAACTAGCTGGGCAAATCCAACCCGCAGATTTTCGACGTCGAAAGTCGTGTAGACGTTTAGTAGGAATATGTCGCCAATGACCCAAAATGCTATTTCGGGAAAAGGCAAGAACAGTGAGCACGAAAATGCTCGCGACACCGTAAGGCAAATTGAAGCGATTTCTCACCAGTATGAGCAACGATGCCTATAATGCCGCACACACAATGATTGGAGCCGGGAGATACCGGCCCACGGTTGAGCAAGGTTGGAGAGAGAAGGAACGGTCTTCCCCCAAAGATGAGGCTCATTGACGGGAATCTATCGCACGGGTCTGCGAGACGTTAGTGGAGGAAGGGAGACGAAGAAATCACATATATACAGGTATAGATTCCTGGGCCGGCAGTTTCCGATGCATCAGTACCACCAAGGCGAAGGTGAAACAGGGAGACTCGATGAGGGTCCCCAAGAATTACGGTGGAGCCGGTGTCGATGATGGACTTGATATTGGTTAGCCGAGTTTGTCCGTTACCCTCAATCCCATCCATGTTGACCTCCCAGTAACCCTGCCCGACCATGACCGAGTCAGCGCTGGTGGACAAAGTGAACCCCTCCGTTTGCTTACTTTGTTCGTCACAGGGATGTACGTGAAATCGCCCGTGTATAAATCCGAGTTCGCACCGCCTAAGAATAATTCCGGCGGACTAGCGAGTTTGAAGGAGAAGGCAGGTTTGGTGGTCATACCCTGAGAAACGAGAGTCTGAAATACGGGTGACGTCTTGTATTCAGAGATCGATTCAAAGGCCATTCCCATAAAACCATCAGCGGGGAACTTGTCTAGTGCAAGGGAAGGAGAAAATTGGGTGGCAACCCCCAGAGTTTGATCTGACGCCTTCACGTTGCTCGGCTGTGAGATCTACTTATTACGAGAAGAATATAAGGGGCACATACGGTAAGCCCGCCAACAGTAATGTGATCTGTGTACGCCTCTACCAAAACGTCGACCGAGTCGCCCTCTTGGCCATACTCGAGGGTGAAGGATCCTCCCAAGTCCTTGGCACTCGAGGAGGAGCTGGGATTGTAAATGGTGTGGCCTTCACAGTTCACAGTGCATTTTGGGCCTGGTAAGAAGAGATCACTACGATCCGATTCTTTAGCATGTCATTGCATCATGACTG
>JBBPOS010000263.1:0-39096 GCA_038091575.1 Leccinum subgranulosum
ACCGCTGCAGCCGGGGCGGCGAGTCCCGCGCTCGTTTGAGTTGGCGACAACGGGGAAGGATATGTAGGAAAGTTTGGCTAGAGCACTTGCACCGTCAGGGACGGCAAAAAAAATTGAGACATTGGATCCCACGTTTGTAATCAGCGCCCTTGCACTCAGACCGAGGCAAGAGGCAAACGCCCATGGCACCGCAAACCAGGAAAGGCCTCCCAACATCTTGAGAAATACGTGTTTGCTACTTGAGATCACGTCCGAATTGCAAAGATGTTGCACTCACATACGCTTTCGTCGTCGATTGAGGATGACTCGCGATCGCCTGACGATCATTTCATTTCCGCGTCGCGTGACTCGGATCATGTCAACTTACTCTCTGCCAATAGCCTAGGCGTTGTGCTTCGTCGATCACGATCCCCTAGAAAACGAATTTCATGCTCACCTTGGTCACAAAATACTCCTGAAAAGCCAGTCAAAAGTGCCGCCGCACCGTTCACGAGACCCTGATTGGATTTCATAGTAAGATAGCTACCCCCTTCGTTACCCACCACTGGCGTATCGATGGCGGCCTGCTGTAGCAAGTCGTACAGATTCGAGATGCTTCCAACCGCTGGCGCTGTTCCGCTGCAGATGTCAGTCAGTCTCTGATCACGTAGATCCAAAGAAAAAAAGTAGGGAAACTAACTAGGCCCTGAAGATGAATATGTAGATGATGATGAAGAGAATGATGGTATGGCTCCAGTCACAGATGAATGTCGCGCGCAACCCGCCGAAAATGACGTAGACCGCAATTCCGATCGGCAATAGGAAGCAAGCTGCGATGGTGTTCATCCCCGTGAGCGCATTGACCGTCGCGGCCCCTCCGACTAACAAAATGCTATTTAGCAAACGGACACCGTTGATAGGCAAGGTGCACCAACGAAGCAACGACCCGCATACGATCAGGATGCAAAGGAAGCCGTAGAACGTAAAGAGGAGATGAGCAGCCGTTCCGAATCGCGTTTTGACGATCTCCAGGAAGGTGTGGGCGCCGTTGGCGTTCATCTTCACTTTGGAAGCGATCATCCCGAACATGCAGATTTGGATGGTTCCACCGGCAGCGTACCACCTTCAGAATGACCGAGGTTGACATCTGGGACGCACCAAGGTGCAAGTTCGGCTCACCAGGCTCCACTAACACCTGTGGAAATATGAGTCACTGGATTTCTAGAAACACGGTGAACCGACCAAATGTGTATGCCGCTGTACTGGACTGGAGAAGGGTAGCGCTCCACGTCCATGCGCTCACTCTGGCTTCGGATATTAGACATAAATTCCGACCTCACCCACAAACGAGAAACACACATTCCACAACAAACGAGACCAGGCTAAGAAACGAGTTCATCGACGCTGGATCTCTACAATAAACAACTGAGCACTAGTGCGTACCTTGACGCTCCTCGACGCGCTCTGAAAAAGGTGAGTGATAACAACGGGGAATAAGATGGTCATTATACGTACAGTAAACTCCTCGGATGATGAAGGGGAGAATTTGAAAAATTTGCGTTGGAGCAAGGTCAAGATTAACATGACGAAGGCAAAGAAGAATCCGACCCCTTCAAGTTCATTCCGTGTTAATACGACGGATGGCTACGGCCAACTTCATACATACCGATGACCACGCCATATCCGACACTTTGACCTAGCAGAATCGAGTTATCAGCGTGAAACAACATCAACCATGTGCATGAATGACCACTCACTCAGAAGAGGCTTGAACTCGGAGTACGCTGGAATGCCACTAGTATTGGTAGACATCGCAGAAAAAGTCGACGGCAGAGATGAAAAAAATTCGCCAAGCTTCTGGCAGACATCATGGGCATCGGCCAACTACTTACATATCTCCTCGAGTTCTAAGAATACACGCTGCACGATAAGATAGAGAAACGTCGAGTCCGGAAGTTCGGTGACGCAGAAATAACAGCGTGTGTGACTAGCAAAGTGTGCGAATGGAAAGATAAACAGGGAGACATTGAGTGGGTCGGCTGACTGGTTGTTTTCCGGATGACGTGTCACGGACAACCGCTCCGAGGAAATGAATGGGTCCAATGTGCAGTGCTAGTTCAAGTTGTTGGGTCTCCTCACTGGCAGCACAAAGATGACGGGAAGATACTGACAACTCCGATGCCAGCTCAACCTCCGGCGGTAGTACATAAGTAGTCTCAGAAGTAGTAGGTAAGTCACATCACTAAAATGATCGTCCTCTCCAAGTTTCGTGAGGTTCTAAAAATAGATTTCATCGTTGACTACTCTCAGGCTGGGCTTCATAACCTTGCTCGAGCTGCATTGCGACATCCGGTGTGACTCGTGTTCCGAATGATGTCAATGATTCGTTCACGGACTACGTTATCCGAACTTGGCGCTCTTGGCGACCCAAAAAATGAATCCATTAGTGAAAGTGACTGCGGCCAAGGCACCATTCATCGTGCCTGATGAGAACGACTCCGAAGAATTGGATGAAGATATCTATGCTGAAAAGATATGGTGCATTGTAATCGAATATAATCTGAATTATCTGATCGTCACTTCACGTCGTAGCACGAGATGATCTATTATGATTGCATTCAAGTTGTGCGTGACGAGGACGACGAGCTGGATGATCGATGGTGAATCGATGATACTTTACTGAAGCAAAGATATTATTATTAATGGCGCACTATAATACTCACGTCGTACAAGAAAATTTATACTAATCTATACATATTCATCTGTCCGAACACGTCCGAGTCCCTCGGAGATCATAATGACAGGACTCATCCAGCACCGGTGACCCTTGCTCCGCTTGTGCCACTTCCTGCCAACTCCCATACATCCACATACAACCCGCCATTATTGCGAGAGTACACACATGAGCAGGAGTATACTTGCACTGAAGAATTTGTCTGCTAATGCCTGTGCTCACGATCGAGCAAGTTGTTGGGTTCATGAGACACTTCGTGGTATACAATACACAGGAACTTCGATTGTTGTAACTGAATGGTTTGACTCAGTGAATGGACTCAGAAGCGAACCTTGAAATGAGCACCGGAAGTGCAACTTAGCAAGACCCTGAGTGCCATGAAATACACGACTAGGGAACAAGATCAACAAATGAGAGCAAGTACAGATGAGAGAATGATGACTGATGATGATTGAGTTGAAACTGAGAACATACCTTTCATGTAATGTAGTATTTTGAATCCTACTTACGCGATCGTGTGTTCCTTCTGTCCAGGAGCCATTGACTTGCCGAATCGATTGATCGACCCCTCGTAGGAGGCACAGCGCGAGTTCTAAGTTTTGTAGTAAGAACGCCATTATCGCCGAGACCCCAATCAACAAGGAGGGGCCTGGAGAACGATCGTCGCGCCACTGCCAGTCTCGGGACTGTTCCCGACTTGGATCAGTCTACATCACAATGAAACCTGCCACACATATAAGAATGACCGACGACCAAGCTTCACTCAGGACCGTCGCCGCTGCAGATCCGGAGATCAACCTTTCGACGCCGGAGCATGTCTGGGCCTCCGAATCAGCCTCAGTCCATCCCCTCCCAGTCTCCGTCTCTCAGCGAAGAAGCCTCGGATCTCGTCTGTCGCATTTCCAACCTCATTCGCCTTCTACACGACCTCAAGAGCGAAGAAGCCAAGCTCGATGCACGGGCACGTCAGCTGTGGGAGCAACCGCCGAAGTTCACAGATAGACCATCTACGCCGCCCCGGCCGACAATCTCCACCCCAGTCTCGAGGCGTCGCGCCCGGAACACGGAAAGCATGACTGAAATGGCTACGCCCAGTACCCCGTCCCACATTGATCCAAGTATATGGTTTTTGTTGACATTCGTATTATCATTGAACTTGGTTGGCAGAAAACTTCGAGACCCCGGTGAAGGCGTTTTTGTTGATGCAGTCGTTCGCACTAGCGATGTCAGTTAGAAGTAAACGCAAGGGCAGGGTATTCTTGACTGGCGATGGCAGCGAGTTCGGGGAGAGAACATGGAGCTGAAGTGGTCGGCATGGTTGGAATCATGGTATGAAGCGGATGCGGCTGACTGCTAGAGGACTGGATGATACGTGATAATTGTTTTGGGGGATTTCGTGCACCATGGGCAGATAGATGTTCTGACGAAGACGCTGAGCTTTTGTACGACCACCTGATTGTTTCTCTCGAGCCAATGGCTTGCTTGACCATGTACTCGAGATTTCCCATACAGATTATCAGGTGAGCTGGGATAACGTGAGTATATTGATCGCGACCTATCACGGGATGCAATCAGATTCCGCGACAAGGGCCAGAATATGCAACACTTACTAAGGTGCATTTAGAAAGCTTCGGACTAGACCCTACTCGCCAAATTGATATCTATTGACTACATTAACCCACAGTCTCCTTGTATCGACGACTGCACCAAGTCGTGAGGCAAGCAAGAATGCACCACTCAATTTCCTGGAATCGTTGTACACATGAGCGAAATACGGCGAGCGAGGCCGTGGTCAACTGACCTATTAAGACTGTAAGTCTCCCGGGGAGGCGGAGTAAGCCTATGCTGAAGCATGATCGGAATGTTTGCACGGATTTGGCTTGTGACATCTGTCCAATGCGAACCCTGCCCAAAGGCGAACGGTTGCGGCGTAGATGGTCTGAAGGGTGTCGCAAGCAGAATCATGGAATCGACATGGGCATTCAACATGGCCTAATGGGTATGATGCGATTCGTGGTAAGAGGAGAGGTCACAATCGCAAAGCTTGCACAAACCTCATTCTCCTCGCCTGTGAGGTAACCTAGCTTCAGACTGCAATCAACACATGCATTGCGATCCTCCGCTGCTGCGGCCTGAAGTAGGCGCAACCAGTCGTCCATGAATTCTTTTGTATATTCACGCGTGGCACCAAAATCGACCAGCGAGACCTAGATTGACATGAATTTCATGAACAATGCAGAAAACATTACGAACCTGCTGGGTTTTGGAGTTCCATAGGAAATTTGTCCAGTTAGGATCAGTCTGCATCAGTCGGAATTCGAAGAGCTCTCGCAAACAGAGCTCGGTGATACGTTCTGCAATCTGTTGGTCCAATCGATCAACCATGGGCACTTTTTGTCTTTTACCGGTTTAATACCTCGTTACGCTCCTCTTGAGGAAGAGTTGATACAGATGATTCTCCCACACTGACACCCTCGACGTGTTCCATGACGAGAACACGGTCAGTACTGCCTTCCCATACCCAAGGGACTTTGAAGCGAGAATCCCCGCCAAGAAGCTCTGGCGAGTTATATCGTCGCAGAAATTGTGCCTCTCTAGAATAATCACACTCGTCGGCCAATTCGTCTTTCATGACCTTTGGAAAATTTCCTTCTGAGCAACGTTTGCGAGATACATCGGAGACCTACCTGAACTGTACGGTCTAGGAACAATCCCTTTGGAAAAAGTTGGCCAGCGGTTAGCACTAACTTGACATAACCGAGGTCGCTGGCGATCGAGTTCGCGATGTTCGGGAATTGTATTTTAACGGCAACCCGCTCCTCTCGGCCAGTAAGCGAGGAAGACGCAGCCAATACCGCACTATGAACCTGTCCGATCGAGGCTGCTGCAAAGGGCACACGATCGAATGAGGTAAAGTAGTCCGCCCATGAGGTGCCCAATGCAGACGTGAGCACTTCCTGCCCATCCCACGTAAGCTGACCCGGATGACTGACATCAAGTCGAACTCACCTCCAATTGCCAGTCCGGCATATAATGGGCGCTATCCTGTACACGCCTGAATATCTTATCCACTTCAGGTGGAAGTACGTGCGTGTCTAGTTTGGGTGGTGAGTATGTCTCCTACCATTTGAACTGAAAGCACTCGAACCTTGTATGCTCATAAACTGACCGAGTTTCAGGGCAGCACCTCTCATTTGTGACAGTTTGGAGACTAGTCGCTTGATATTAGCTTCTGTCATCATTAAGGAACCCTGTTGACTATCGCCCGAAGCAACCGTTGACCGGCGAATAATCTCCGAGGCAGCCCCGTATCCCAGAGAGGCTGCTAGACCTGCAATTTTTTTGATGACGAGGGAATATTGCAAATGGTATTGGACGTACCGCCATAGTGAAATAGGCGGCCTATCCTAGAAGAAGGCACTTTTGATGATTGTAGATTGCGCGTTATGACAGGCCCAGCGGTTCGGGTATTACCAGCAGGAAGTGCAGGCGTAATGTCTATGGGCTAATCAATGGTGGACAACTGAATGCATGGCTGCGCAGAAACATCGAAGTACCTTGTTGGCATCGCAAAGCACCGGGGACGGTATGCTGTCTTGATGCCCATCAAGGGTACGAGTGTACTCGTGAACGACAGAAGCTTCTGAGTCCACAATTTCAGGTGGTACATCCACACCAACCGACGCGTCCTTCTCGACAGTAATTGGTTCAGTAAAAGAGCCATGATCTCTCGAAATGGCCTGTAAGTTTTGGATGTAAGAATTTGGGAGTGCCTGCGCGCTTCTTATCTGTGCTGCGCGAAATGTAATGTCAGCGATGGAATGAACCACACTCAGCCATCCAAACGCTGGCGATGGTGGCATTCGAACAGAGCGCGTCAAGCACAGCCACTGAATTCAAGGGCGGGCCGTTCAAAACCCGACCGTTAACTTGGTTTATTAGCGATACGCACAAAATCACAGATGTACCATACACATAATCCCAATATTTCCAGATTCGTGGTACAAAGGTTAGTGTCGCTGTTCAGAGCTTCCACTAACTTCCATTCATCTGTCCTGTCTTAGTTCGGATGTGATATCAGATTTACGAGTTAATGTACTGGAGGAGAATTCGACGAGTGTTATATGGTACAAAGTATGGGCTGTGTGCTTCTTTCTCTCCATCCAGGTCTCACAGGATATCAGGAACGCTTCCTCTCGGACCAGGAGATCATTGAACACATCGTCGTGGGTATTCTCCGCGATCCAGCTCGAAGACAGGCTGAAATGGTCTCGTAGCACAACCAAACATCTACCATCTGCTGGGTTATCCACCGTCCGAAACAAGGATGGTATATTCGCATCCGATCTCCAACTTTCCCCCCAGGGGTGTTTATTCCGCTGCTTCCCGTTCCGCCCTCTTCACCGAATTTCACCGATGCTGCCTTGTCTTTTTCGTGTCGCACGAATGCCTATCCTTCGTCGCCATTCGAAGCATCTGATAGTTGCAAATCCTCGACTGATAGCCTGGCCTCAGATAGTACAGCCGTGCATTCCTATCCACCTACGCCTCCCGCAGCGCCTGTTGCTATCCCACCTCTTTCACCGCGGTCTATTGACGCGAAACTCGACGCGATCGGAACGGCATCTACCAGGGTATCGAATAAAGTGACATCTGCTAGAATCACAAAATTCCTTCTTGCACCCCATTCCTCCCCGCACGTGCCTGGTCCGCAACCTGGCGAAGAGAGAACACTCTTCACACGCGCCCTTTCCTTCTTCCAGAACAATAGGCCTTCTCACTCTGTTTCATTTACGCTTTGCGCCCTTGATAGACTCGGTAACTTGAACGTGCCGCAGGTGGCTGGCCCGTCCTCGCAACGGCACTTGCAACTTATTCCGAAGATACCTTCACCGTTGCTTACATTTCACGACAAGACACCAATGCTAACGGTTGGCTCGTTTACCGGGTTGCTAGAGATGGACCGCGCAGAGGAGCGGATCTTGGGTGTGGACACGAGCTTCTGGATTGCTGTTGCGTTGACGTACTTGGAATTTTTGGAGGAAAGAGAGGTATGTTTAACGCACGATTCTGTCTGCTATCTATTGTCTGATGGTGGCACATACAGAGTTATCTAGCTGCAGTGACGGACTAACGATGATACTGTATTGTACATAACTATTTGCTTGCTGTCCCTAGCCTGAGTATGGGGTTAGGGTTTTTACCCACGTGATTGACTTTTTTACACGTGACCGGGACGGGGCTTGCGGAGTTTGAAATCTATCTCTTTTCGAACTTGAACCAGTCAGCCAGTGGACGGTCCGAACAACATCAACTCGTCCAAAATCACAACCAACCATGGTATGTCGCGTCATATTCACACCGCTTCCGAGTCCGTGATCTCACATATTCTATAGTCTGTCACCCCTACTACAATGCGTCGTTTAATGCGCGAAATCTCGGAGCTGAAGAAAAGTCCACCAGAAGGGATCCGTATTGTCACGAGCGACGAGAACATCCTCGATGTTACCGGAATAATTGAAGGACCTGGTGAGCTTACATGCTTTTTGAACTGCTTCATTTGAATTGAGCGTATTTTTTGCCTATTGTCAGAGGGTACACCTTATGCAGGAGGATACTTTCGAGTGCGGTTCAAATTCGTGGAAGAGTTCCCCGCAGCCCCACCTAAATGTTTGTAACACGACTCTCAATACTGTCGTCACTGTCTGACGCGTCTTGCAGGTTGGTTTGCCACAAAAATTTTCCACCCGAACGTGTCGTCTGCGGGCGAAATATGTGTAAACACGCTAAAGAAGGATTGGAAATCCAGCTACGGCATTGGTCACATCCTAGTGACCGTGAAATGTCTTCTCATTTATCCTAATCCCGAATCCGCGCTCGATGAAGAAGCCGGGAAACTTTTGTTGGAGGATTATGACAGCTACTTCTCGCGAGCGAAGCTGATCACGAGTGTGCATGCCACCCCGCGGACAAGTCCCCCAGAATTCCAACCATCGAGTGGGAATAACTCGGAGGCTAATGAGGTGCTGCCTGCTACAGTTCCGGATGCACCAGAACCCTCTCAGGCGATTGCCGTTCCGTCGTCCTCTACGACACGCAAATCTGTTCAGCCAGCTCCATCTTCACAACCACTGCAATCCTCTACAGAAAACATGCCCCAGCAATCTTACTCCCCGACACCCTGTTCCAATAAAGGTAGCAAAGAACGCATAACATCACCCTCTCCGCTATCCACAGCAGATTCAAACATAGGAACTCTGGGCACGACTTCGAAGGCGGTGAAAAGGACAGCAGCGACTGGAACCGTCGGCGTAGAAAAGCGGAAGAAAGCTTTGAAACGACTATAGTAGCATTAATGGGACAGTGCATAACGCATTTCATGACTGTACGCTCTAGTGTTTTCTGTAGGTATCATGTCACGCTCGTGACGATCGTGTGACAATAGAAAGACAATTTTCGGATATATCAGAATTGTTTAACTTCCTTGCCACCGTCATGTTCTCAAGGTCTCTGTTGGCTCGTTCAGCCCCGCTCAGACTGTCGGCAACGTTGACGACACGAGTATGCTCGCGTCCTCTGAGCACTGTGCGCTTCGCCCACCCTGCACGCAGTCTGGTGGTATCACGTTTTGCGAACTTGCGATGGTCCTCAAGTGCACCAGCGTTCCGCACCGAAACCCAAGATGACAGGCGAACCTCCGCTGCACCTTCAGGGACCTGTTATATCGCCAACATTCCTTACAAGGTGACCGCAGAGGAACTCAAGGATGCGTTCTCCGAGTTTGGAAAAGTCGTATCTGTCAGATTGTGTATGTCGCCTCTCGCTCTAACGCATGGCGTTCCGCAAGGGAGCTAATCTTGTGTTTTCAGTGACTACGAATACAGGTCTGTTTCGGGGCGTCGGGTTCGTTCACTTTGAGTCGGTCGAGGACGCTGTCGGCTTTGTCGAGGCGAACCAGGTGGACCCTGTTTTCGTATTAGACAGGCAACTTCACGTCGAGCATGCGCAGAAGATGAAGAGCGTGCCGAAGCCGGTAGAGCCTTGCGACACGCTCATGATGTTCGACTTTAAAGGGCAATCGGCGGACGAGGTACGGGAAATGTTCGGCGATCATTCGGACAGCATACTGGCGGTGCGGTTCGGTGAGTTCAATTGTAATTATCCTTTGCCGCGGGTATTGACACTGCATTTTTTTACGTAGACAAAAAGGAATCGGGTCGTCCATCGCGAAAAGCTTTCGTCCAGTTCCGTGACGTGAGCATGGCGACGGAAGCTATGGAGGCCTTCCAAAACCAGAACGGCAATCCTCAAATCACGTATGCTAGACAAAGACAGACCCCCGTCAATGCGTACTCTCTTACTTCTAGACTATCACACCACAGGGATCAATAGATGCAATCGATTCTATACCAGTCGATTATGTTACGTGGTAATACTATTCAGTACCGCTGTCTTTGGTCGGCGGAACTAGAAAAAAAGTACAATATCCCCCCTCCGTGCTTCCTTATCTCTATCAGGACTGCTAACATATTTGAATGGCGACGAATACTCGGGCGTGACGTTCATGCGGATGATCTGCGCTTAACGTTCTTGGACGCACATAGCAAGATCATCTTACGATCGGTCTCTTGCTGAAGTTTCCTTGACCACGTCCATCGTGCAGGTCTCCGAGGATAGTATCTGAAGTCCTACTGGGCCAGGTGCCAAGATCTACTTTGTTCATTCCGTTCTCGAATTGCCCATACGACACAACAATATAGATAGATCCAAGATATCAATGCCTACCCAGTATTGTATTTTACAAGTCATTAGCCGCAACCGCTGCAGGCTGGCTTTACAAGACAAAAGATCAATAGTGAAAGGAAAACACGATCATGGCATCTGCTACCATTTTAGATAGATCGGCATCTCCAACTCTCTGTCACAGGGCTTCCATAGTTTACACCCGCGTAGACAGATCACGCAGTTCGTGTACCTTCTCAACCTTTTAGTCGGTTTTAACTGCGAACCAGAGATGACGAACCTCGCATATCTGGTCTTCGACAGAACCGCTCCTTCCCATCTGATTCGGCGTATGACCTGTGTAAATAAAGAACCAGCCGGTGTAGACATACGACGTACCTCGTTCAGATCAGCAGTTATGTCCATGACTGATTCCGCTCGGGCATATGTTATGTGGGCAGATTGAGTGTCCCATCGCCTTGATGTCGTGTTGACGGCCAGGTCATTCTCGACAATCTCTGTCAGGTTCAGATTTTGCGGATTCCTAAGAACGAGTCTGAAGTTCAAAGATGCTAGCAGACAGTTTGAATAGCTGTGCATGTCTTAGCATTGACAAAAACTAGTCGAAATCGTGGTTACCCACAATTTCGACAGCATATAAAATCTGGTCAGAGTCTAAGATCAGTCAGGACGCCATCAGTGCTTCCTCGAGGACATACATGGCGATATGAAAATTGTTCTTCTGGCACGCCAATGCGATGATTAGCTCTAGGCTGGCGGCTATTGTCGTTACAAGACCAGTCTCGACGGTAAACCTCGTTAACTTGATCAGCATCAATTTGCTGTTTCTGAAACTAGACTGGGAAGGACGGAGCTGTGTAGCATTACAATGTATGAGTGTACGCTCGAAAAAGGGGACTCGACGCAGGCGCACGCTCAATATCATGCAGATTGTGATTGTAAGATCACATGCAACACTACTCCCGAGCCAGGACTGACCAGTGTCTGAGTTCTAAACGGAGGAGGAACAGTGCTACAGGTGTACTCACCAACAGTGAAGGCACTGGAATGGTTGTGTTAGAGGGAATGCCATTAAAATCCTGTGGAAGAGTCCAGCTAGATGGGGGAATATTGCAGTACAAGCATGACTGACCACCAAGGCAAAGGTGCAGATGCCCACAAATTGAACTACGGAGAGCTAAAACACTTCATTAGTATGTTTGAGATATTCCCAATCAAAACATATATCACCATCATGATGGCAAGTGAAATCACGCAGCACTTTCGAAGGGACCATATCCTCCAGCAATGCTTCCAGTAGAAGGACAGCCGTCACTGAGAGGATGCTCAGCTACAGCACCACAAGTGACAGCATCTGATAATCACCTAACACCTTCGTAGGTTTGCGATCATCTGGAAAACTAGTAAAATAAATATCTGAGCAATTGTTGAGTGAATGATCTAGTATTAGCATTGCGATGTCGTGGATACATACAAGACTGGACGACTAAAGATCCCATAAGCCCAAAGGACAGAGTGTATCCAACGATCTACATATGGTGCGTTGTGTGCTAGAATGAATGAACAAGAAGCGTAAATAGTACATACATAAGGTCCATTGCTGACGAAACCAGATGTTCAATGTAGCGAAGCAATAGCTCAATGTGTTGACTTACACAGTTTGAAGGAGGCTCGCAGCAATATCGTCACTTGAGCACCGTCACTGAACACCATGCAGGGTGTCATGCTGAAAATAATAATTTGACATACCGGCCAGTGACCTGACCCATATTGAGTTGTAGTTTGTGTTTAAGTCTTCGAAGTAATGAGTCACGTTTTGTACACGGAAGAGCAAGTAACCGTGACGGGGAGTAAAATATAACGGCTGTGGATATCGTATGGAATCATACTTTTAAGGTGGCTCCAGGATAGGTTGGATGTGCTCCTCCACACCCTTCGAGCCTCGAAGTGGAATGGTGCGTCCTATTAATTAGAATGCCGGAATGAATAGGCAACAATCAAGCTTCGTGGTCCGAATGTCAATATTATCGGGTCTGCAGAGGCACTGTTACATTTGATTGGGCAGATAATACTGAAAGACTGGCCGAGTTTCAAGCGACGGTGTCCTGGATCACCCGAGGCCTGGCAGAGCGGTCAGAATGGGTCGAGGGCCGTCGAGGCTGGCACTACAGCTAAGCTCCAATCGTCGTCATAGACCCCACTAACAGGACCCCTAGGATAACGATGACCAATTTGAGTTGAAGAGTCAAGACCACGGGGGCGTTTACGTGTGAAAAACGTGGATCATTATTGCGACCCTAGCAGATGCGGCATGTTGACCTCCTGGCAACGTGTGACCGGGATCAAATCAACTGAATTACAAGAAGGCCAAAGCTGCATGGTACTTATCAATGTTTGCAAAAGAAGAGGAAGAGTGGCCACCCCGGAGATTGACACCTGGCAGTGCAAAGGGGACCTTTCCTTGTTGCAAGCACGCAAAGTACTTGTGTGAACGCTCTCTGCAATCGTGCTCCTTCGCGCTCTCGTATGCCTCTTCCTGGTGCCGAGCTAGTGGTACCGTATTTCGAGCTCGGGCTGTCTCTGCGTCAGCGACCAATCCTGCTGGCCTTCAGCCGACGACCTCTCCCAGCTCTTCCACCCTCTCGTTTATCTCTGTCCTACCGCCTCCCTATGTTATCCTCCGACTTCTGACCGCCGATCCTGGGGCTGTGCCAACGTTCATCGCGAGCTTCGACAACAAAACGTGGCACTCATCGGTCGGAGCTTTCTAATCGGGAGACATACACCTTTCCAAAGGGGCCCGTCGGACGCGAGTTCGCGACGCATCACGGGAACATGCGAGCAAGGTCGCGTGCTTATCATTGGCATCGATACGCGTTCAGTGGCCGAAGTACAAGTGGCAGTCCAGTTTGCGATTTGCGGTTGAGCAGGCCCTCAAGCTCGTTGTTAAGAACACCGGGTGAGTGACTTGTGTTCAGTTGCGACGTCGAGGTCGATGCCTCTTCGTAGTAAGCCTGGCACTCATCCCATGCATAGGCATAGCTTTATCGGGCGTAGCCGCTCAGGGTTGGTCTGTAGCGTGGACACACAATATGAAGGACATGTGCCGCAGGGAGTGCCAGAAGACGTGCCATTTGAAGTTCTGTAGACCAATTCGAGAGCGATGCATTTCGTTCACTCACAAAGTTAGTTTTGCACTGGTGCCATGACGTTCGGTGTGAGTGTACAATGGCTTGATGCATATACTGCTGCGGATAAGGAAGATCACTCGGTGATTGGCGGCGCAAGCGTGTCTGTCAGTGGTGCTGGTGGATTCTTGCGATGCAGAGGGCATTCCCCCTGTCAACTGGCTATGGTTTGGGTAAAGTCATTCTCGTCGATGCTTCCCAATGTGAAGCTAATGGATCGTTGTAGGGGTCGACAATGTTTTGGAAATCGTCTCGGAAGTCTTCCGACGCATGAATATCTGGTCACGAATGAGTATCAAAACAAGGATCTCTGGCGGGGGGCACATAGGGAAGGGTAACATCGGCCATTACAACTCTGAAGTATGTGTGTGAGCGAGAGCACACGATGCAACTGCTACTAATGGTACAGTAATAATATTACCCGAGCTGGTCGAAGGATTTCTGCGCTATCAAGACTAGTCTGGAAATGAAGCTTGAAGCTGTAAGGTTGGCGGGTACGGCCAACTAACTGGTCAGGGAATCTCATTCTGTTACTACGCGTCAAATATGACCTTGGACGAGATTGCAACGAGTAAAATGCAACCATGGCAAAACTTTACGGCGTTCTTCAGATCTTGGCGCCCTATGGGGTAGAGTCCAAGAGAACAACATCTAGAATGCGCATGCACAGCTATCGAGTGGATTCGCCTGGTCCTGAGGTGGGTCAGCAAACAACGGAAAATGACTCTTGAATACTCCGGTCTTCGCCCTCTGTCTACCGGGGAGTCACGTTCCCCGTTCGGCTAGAGATGGATGAGCGACATAATCGCAATCAGAACGTGCTGTTAAGGAATAAAAAAAGCGGCCGTGGCAGTCGCAACGGCAGCCTATTCTGGTTACAACGGATCTATAATGTATTACAATGATATGTCATGATATTCGCTACAGAAAGCGTTCTTTAAAGACCGGATCCAATGTATCGATCCCTACCCAGTGTTCCACAAGTCATCAGCCGCGACTACTGCAGGCTGGCTTTACAAGACAGAAGATCAATAGTGAAAGGAAAACATAAACATGCATCTGCTACCATTCCAGACGGATCAGCATCTCTGACTCAATGTCACAAGGATTCCATAGTTTACACCCGTGTAGACAGATCACGCAGTTCGTGTACCTTTCCAACCTTTGTATTCAGTTTTCAAGGCCTCTACGAACCAGAGATGACGAACCTCGTACATCTGGTCTTCGACGGAGCCGCTCCTTCCCATCTGATTCGGCGTGTGACCTGTGTAAATAAAGAACCAGCCGATGTAGATGTACGACGCACTTCGTTCAGATCAGCAGTCATGTCCATGACTGATTCCGCTCGGGGATATGTTATGTGTGCATATCGAATGTCCCGTCGCCTTGTCGTGTTGGAGGCCAGGTCATTCCGGACATTCTCTGTCAGGTCCAGATTTTGCGGATTCCTAAGAACGAGTCTGAAGTTCAAAGACGCTAGCAGACAGTTTGAATAGCTGTGCATTTCTTAGCATTGACGAAACTAGTCGAAATCGTGGTTACCCACAGTTTCGACAGCATATAAAATCTAGTTAGAGATCGGTCAGCAGTCCGTCAGCGCTTACTGGAGGACATACATGGCGACATGATAATAGGTGTCCAGGAACACAACTCCGATGGTTAGCTCCAAGATCGCGGCTATAGTCGTTACAAGACCGGTCTCGATGGTGAACCTCGTTAACTTGATCAGCATCAATTTACTGGTTGTGAAGTTAGATTGGGAAGGACGAAACTATGTAATATTTATATGAGCAAGCTCGGAGAAGAGGACAAAATTCAAGCGCACGCTGAGCATCATGTAGACTGTGATCATAAGATCACACGCCACGCTGCTCCCGAGCCAGATCTGTCCTGTGTTCGAGTTCTAAATAGGACAGAGTACGATAGGTGTACCCACCACCAGGAAAACTCGTGCATATTGACTGAACAGTATTAAGTTGCTCTGTGGAAGACTCCAGCCAAACGGGGAGAAATCGGAGTGCGATCATGACTGACAGACAAGGCAAAATAGCAGATGCCCCCAAATTGAACTAGGGAGAGCTAAGAAAAACAATCCATTAGAATATTTGAGATATTTCCAATCGAAACCTATGTCACCATCATGATAGAAAGTGGAATCACGCGGTACTTCTGAAGGGACCTTATCCTCCAGCAATAAAAACCTTGAGTCAGTGTAGTCACTTCTCTCGATTAGCCACCGAAATGTCTGAGACGATCTGATGCTCACCTAGCCCAGCCATGGGCGCCACGACAATATAATTGGGTAGTGTGGACACCGGAACTATCTCCCAAGACATGTTCGCCGATTCCCAGAGACCCGAGAAGATGAACCCAGTCATCAATGCTTCCAGTAGAAGCACAACCGTCACTGGGAGAAAAGCGGCTCAGCCACAGTATCACAAGTGAAGACATTCATCACCTAACACCTTCATAGGTCTCCGGTCATCTGGGAAACTAGTAAAATAAATATCTGAGGAATAGCTAAGTTAATGCTCTAGCATTGCGATGTCGTGGATACATACAAGACTGGACGACTAAAGATCCCATAAGCCCAAAGGACAGAGTGTATCCAACGATCTATATATCGCATACTGTGGGTTAGAATGATTGTCAATGAGCAAGCAACATGGATAGTAGTACATACAAAAGGTCCATTGCTGACGAAACCAGGTGTTCAATGCAGTGAAGCAATAGCTCAACTCGTTGACTCACGAAGCTCGAACATAGCTTGCAGGAACTTCAACACTGAGCATCATGACTGAGCACTGTGTAGGGTCTCGCGCCGGAGATAACCATTTTACATACCTGGCGGCCTGACTCATGTTGAGTTGCAGTTTCAAGTGTTCGAGTCCTCGTAGTAATCACCTTTTGTACACTGAGGGACAAGTAACGGGGGGAATGTGATGGCCATGAATATCGATTCAGATTTTTAAAGTGGCTGCCAAGATACGTAAGATGTGCTTCTCCAGTGTCCACACCGGTGACCGCGCACAGGATTTGGTCTATGCGTGAGAAGCAAAGTGGCGCATCAAATTTCTTGCTCATGTCCACTTCACTAGTACTAGTCTCTGCTCACCACTTAGCTTAGTTGCCACTCCCCTCAGAGCCCCCATCCAAATCTCTCGCCATAGATTTGTCCGAGGCTGCTCCGATCGACTCCCGTCGAGGCGCAAGCTTCGCTGTTCGGCGTCCCACCCCACCCCACAGCTCGCTCGATCCGATAGATCGGGCATAGTCTCGGGTCGGAAAACCTTCGGTTTTCGCCCATCCCGTCGTATACAATCTAAGATAGCATTCTCAGTCATTCGTGTCCCTACACAAGCACTGGCTAAGTATACACTCTTCCCCTCGCTTAGCAAACTAAGCTCGACACGCCTAGACCAAAATCAAGCCTTGGCTCGGATCGGGTCTACAACTGACCGAGTTTTTTGAAGCGACGGAGACTCCTGGATCATCCGAAGCCCAGGCTGCAGCGCAGTGACCAGAACGGACGGGTCAAGGCTGGCGCTACTAACACGGCAATGCTTCAACCAAATGTCGTTTGAGACTCCACTGACTGTCAGGGATTCTCAGCAATATGACCATATTCCGAATTGCAGACATGGTTAATATTCATTTGCGATGATCGAGGCGACACTGTACTTGGGCACAGCAATATCAATGATTTAGTCATGGGCAACTAATATGATTCTAGTCTCCCGTAGGCAGACCCTTAGGCAGGAAGACAGTCGTTCCTTCTTTTAGGATATGATTCTAAACATCCTGTGAAACGCGTGGGTCAGATGAATCGAAATTCCAACCCCAGCAAATGGCATGTTGGCTTCCAAAGTGTGGTCGGGATCAGATAGGAACCGGGTTACAAGAAGGCTAACACACCGAACTCTGGGGATGGATATCATAATTATAAATAACAGACTTGGAGAAGAGAAGAGAAGAGAGAGGAACGAAAGAAAGGAACGCGGGGAAACGGATTGAGATATATGTATGTAGTGATTATCAGTGCATGCTGTTTTCAAGCGCCGCGCAAATGCCAAGATCGGCGGGAAATGCCGCCGTACTCATTGCCGGTCTGGGTTGCCGGTCTTTCGAAACCGAGAACACCTGGGAGCTGCACTGCCACAGCCTGACCATTCATCTGACATCAATGCATCATCGATGCATCATCCTTCGATCAGCTAAGTACTATGCCTTGCCACCGTCTGCCGCATTATTTGGGACTCGGAGTGCTGCCGTCACGGAGTTTTTTCTCAGTTCTACGACAGCCGCGACAGCAGCCTCATTGCAAACTTTACATTCCGGTCGGCGGTTACTTGAACGGATCTAGCAGCTAAGTAACTAAGTGTACGATATTCGCTCCAGAAAGTGTTCCTTGAAGATCGGATCCAGGGTATCAATGGCGACCCGGTATTCAAAATTCATCAGCCGCAACTACTATAGTACTGCAGGCTGGCTTTACATGACGAAACATTCAATGGTGAAAGGAAAACATAACCGTGGCATCTGCTACCATCCCAGACGGATCAGCATCTCCATGTCACAGGGATTCTATATTTTATACCCGCGTGGACAGATCACGCAATTCATATACCTTCCCAACCCTTTTAGTCAGTTTTCAAGGCCTCTGCGAACCAGAGACGACGGACCTCGCACATCTGGTCTTCGACGGAACCGCTCCTTCCCACCTGATTCGGCGCATAACCTTGTGTAAATAAAGAACCAGCTGGTGTAGACGTACGACGCACCTCGTTCAGATCAGCAGTTATGTCCATGACTGATTCCGCTCGAGGATATGTTATGTGGGCAGATTGAGTGTCCCGCCGCCTTAATGTCGTGTTGGAGGCCAGGTCATTCTGGACAATCTCAGTCAGGTTCAAAATTTGCGGATTCCTAAGAACTAGTCTGAAGTTCAAAGACGCAAGCAGACAGTTTGCATAGCTGTGCATCTCTTAGCATTAAAATTGACGAAATGATCGAACTCGTGATTACCCACAGTTTGGATAGCATGTAGAATCTAGTTAGAGATCAGTCAGAAGTTGTGGAGCCGTCAGCGCGTAGTACTGAAGGACATACCCGGCGATATGATAAAATTCGTCTGGGTACAGAATTCCGATGATTAGTTCTACAATCGCGGCTATGGTCGTTACGAGACCAGTCTCGATGGTAAACCTCGTTAACTTGATCAACATCAACTTGCTGCTTCTGAACTTAGACTGGGAAGGACGGAACTATGTAACACTTGTATGAGTGTAAGCTCGAAAAAGAGGACTCGACACAGGCGCACACTCAGCATCATGCACACTGTGATTGTAAGTTCACATGCAACACTGCTCCCAAGCCAGGTCTCACGAATGTCTGAATTCTATATGGACAAAAAGAACATCTAAGGTGTGCTCACCGCCAGTGAAGGTAGTGAAGAGCACCAGATAACTGGGCACAGGAAATAAGTTGCTCTGTGGAAGAATCCAGCTAAACGGGGAAACTTTGTAGTGCGATCATGACTGACGTCCAGGCAAAATAGCAGATGCTCGCAAATTGAACAAGGGAGAGCTAAGTAAATACTTCATTAGTAAGTTACTTACGTTTGAGGCATTCCAAAAGGAAACCTATACGTCACCATCATGATAGAAAGTGGAATCACGCGGTGCAGTTGAAGGGACCATATCCTCCAGCAATAAAAACCGTGCGTCAGTGTAGTCACTTCTCTCGATTAGCCACCCAAACAACTGAGATGACGAGAAACTCACCGAGCCCAGCCATAGGCGCCAAGATAATTAAACGGGAAACTGGTGTAGATGGCACAATATTCCAAGATATGTGCATCGATTCCCAGAATCCCGAGAAGGCGAACACAGTCATGAATGCTTCCAGTAGAAGGACAACTGTCACTAAGTGGATGCTCAGCCACAGCACCACAAGTAACGATATCTGATAATCTGATAATCACCTAACGCCTTCATAGGTTTTCGGTCATCTGCGAAACTAGTAAAGTAAATGTCTGGGGAATTGCTAAGCGAATGATCTAGCATTGAAATATAGTGGATACACACAAGACTGAACGGCTAAAGATCCCATAAGCCCAAAGGACAGTGTGTATCCAACGACCTACACATCGCACAATGTGGTTAGAATGACCGAACAAGAAATATGGCTAGTATACACACAAAGTCCATTGCTGATGAAACCAGGTAATATTCGAAGCAGTGAAACAATAACTCAATGTATTGACTCACATAGCTTGAAGGATGCTTGCAGAATACTCAACGCTGAACATCGTCACTGAGCATTGAGCAGGGTGTCGTGCTGGAAATAATAATTTTACATACCTAACAGTCACACTCATATTAAGTTGCGGTTTGTGTTCGAGTCTTTGTAGTAATCACCTTTTGTACACTGAAGGACAAGTAGTGGGGGGCAGGAATGGTGCGAGCCTCGAAGTGGAATGATGTTTCCTTGATTTTCCCATCAATTAGAATGCCGGAATGAATAGGCCAAAATCGAACTCGGGATGCGGATGGTCGGATCTAATTACAGTAAGAGGCAATCAAGAGGCATTGTTACATTCAAGTTTCAGCGATTGGGCTGAAGTGATTTATAAAGACAATCCTGAGACTGGCCGAATTCCAAGCGACGGTCTCCTGGCCGTGGATCACCCGAGGCCCAGATGTCGAGTCCAGGCTGGCCCCCGCTGGCGCCAGTGGCCACACAGGGTCACAGTCGGCGCGAATGTCATTGAAGCCCCACTGGCACCGACTCGGACCGGACTCTCGCCGGCGAGGATGGGAACAAGGGGTTGCCGTGACTGCCAACAGTTTGAACCAAGTTTGAACGTTTAACAATGATATGATTCTACTTAAGTATTAATTTTATTATTATTAACCATCCTGTGAAACGCCGTAACCGCCGGGGCTACTATGTGGATCAGATGGATCGAAATTCCGACCCCAGCAGATAGCAATTGGCATGGCCCGGGCAGGTTGACTTCCAACATGTGGCCGCCTGAAACAACTTGAAGGTCCCGGAACCACTGGATTACACACATAGGATCGGATAGGTTCTATCACGTCTCATATCTGGTCCGGCGAACCACTGGCAAGGACTCGGACAGCCTGTGGACTACTAATGAGCGCTGAGCTCCGACCATAACCTGCCTAGGCCTCAGGTTCCATCGTCGGAGAACACATTAGACATGCAAAGTGCCGGAATATTACAAATCGTTGGGCATGTACATCCCTGGCCCCTAATAGAGCACTTCCTAGCTTCGAACGTTCAGAATGGGTGGTTGAATAATATGAAATTGACCATTTAGGCTGCCGCGGGACGTGAGGCTCATGTTACACAAGACTTTACTGGCTAGAAAATATGTAGTATACCCAGAGATCTTCGACATTCTTAACAACATTGCGATATTCCTGGGGAAAGAAACCAAAAAAAATTGGACAGTCCATATGTGGGTCAACGAACGTCATAGATCCTCGATGAGTATCTTCGTCTTCGGACGAATCCACGTAAAGTCAGTCTGAGTAACTGCACGAGTCACGATGCATAGACACACCTCGTTCTGGTCAGGAGTCATGTCCCCATCTGATTCTGCGCGAACAGTGTTCGGTATAACGTGCACTATAGAATGGGGACCATTTTGAGATTGGATACCAAATGATCTGTCATTCCAGATGATAGCAGTCATTTCTGGATGAACTTGGGTGGTGACGACGAGTCGAAAGTTCAGAGACGCCAGCAGGGAGTTTGCATAGCTGTACGTCTTTAATTACGGGCGATTATGATCAAAAACAGACATACAGTTTGGATACAGCATAAAACCTGATTCAATATCAGCGATGGCACCGCCAGCACCTTTCCATGATACTCACACAGCAATATGATAAAAGTGTTCCTTATAAATGACGCCGAGGACCAGCTCTAGTAGTGCTGTTATCGCTGTCACCAGACCAGTCTCCATGGCCAACCGTGTCAGCCTGACCAGGATAGACTTGTCACCTCCAACGTGAAATTTGAAAGGCCAGAGCTGTATCGCGTGTGCAACGAATTCAAAAGAAGAAGAAAATTTCATAAGAAGACGTACGCTTGATACCATGAATATTGCAATCGTGAAATCACATACGACACTACTTCCGAGCCAAATCTGCCAGACTCATCTGTCTCCCTGATGACCTGACGCGATAAGCACACTTACCACCAGCAGCGGGGAGATTTTCCTTGAACTTGCGTGCGAAGGGGATAGTTCATTCTGTGAAAGAATCTAAGCTAATTGGTGATGACAAACATTTCAACTCACATGAAAACCAACATATATGACGCTGGCGAGTTGGAGCAGGGAAAGCTGGATAAGTACACTGTCAGTGCTCGCGATAATCCTAATTGTTGGGTTCAATATATTACCATCATAATAGGAAGAGTGATCAAGCGAGATTTTCGAAGGGATGATATCCTCCAACAATAGAAACCATGGGTCAACGTAGTCACTTCTCTCGGTTAGATATTGTCATGTTGGAATGTTTTTGCCACTTACCAAGTCCAGTAATGAGTGCTAAGGCAGTGAGTGTCCAAGTCACCCCGAATTGATTAACATCTAACGTGTCTGTAATATCAATATTGATAGGCGAAGTAGATGATGTCCAGAAGTCGTAAAACGTGAATACAGTGATCAACGTCTCTAGGAGAAGGACGCTGGCCACTGGGAAATTCGAATACAATGAGTCGCAGCCTACTAAAGACAACAACTGCAGCAATTACCTAAAGCTTTGATAGCACCTCGGTCATCTGGGTATCTGGTATAGTAGATATCTAAGATTCAGTGTTAGCGAATGCATTATGTACGTGTGGATGTAAGAAGGCATGCACAGGCTTGGACAACAAGAGCTCCCATCAGACCAGGGCATAGCGCATACCCGATAACCTATACTAATTGTGAACATAATGTATGCTAACGAGTGGACAGATACTCACAAATGGTCCATTTCTGTCGTAGCAAGCAAAATTCAGCTTTGCGAAGCCCAGTATTGATTAGTTGACTCACACGACAAGGGTACTGTTGAATGGAGCATTCTGAGCAACAATGTAATGTTAGGAACCTGAGGTACCCACCTCATTGTCGGATTCGTGATTGTACCTTGGATGTATCGAGACTTTTGGTGGGTCGGAGTTCTCGAAGGCCGGCCTTATATACGAGAGCTATCTGCGCGAAACGGCCACTTGGTCACCGGATGGAAGGCTACGTTATCCGGGAACAATAGACCAATCTTCGATCTGATCCCTTTGTGAACGTTGTTGTAATTGGTTACCGACTCGCCTCATCTGATGCCTTGCATACTAAATGTGTTGAGGAGATATTCGCAGTTCGGAATGGAGTCATGCATGCCGACTCGGATGTCCAGGCAGTCCATGTTAATTGGCTCAGCTAAGAGTAACTCAACATGATTATCCGACGATGCTTGTCTACAAAAAAGCGTTATCAACTTACCACAGCATCGTGCAGTTCTTTCGTCACATCAGCCACGGCGGTGCCAACCACGAGTTGATCGGAAGTTGGCGGCGATGCGGCGGCGGGAAGCCTGACTTAGAAAACGGCATCTGAGTCTCTAGTTCTCCGAACACGCCAAACAGATCGGGATCAGAAGACATAGCCCCAGGTCATGGCTTCGAGTGAAATCAAAACGTTCCGACATCTGATACCGACTTGCTGTGGATGTATCGTTACGTTTGTGGCAGACCTGTGCGAAGATGTTGCAGTGCCGCTCTCACGCTACATACAAAGTTCCGAACACACTGAATAGATCGACCGTAGTCCCTTCCTCTTTCCCTTTCTACGAGCGCTCTCTTTGGTAGTTTCGTTCTCGATTGCAGAAGAATCCTTTGTGCTACCTTTCACCTTCACGTTCTCGACGATGCTTCGTTTCCACGACCCTCGGCGCATCGTCCCTTTGGTTGTGAGATCCAAGGTACCGTTCGTGGCTTTGATACTGCGTACGCTGGGGCGACGCCGGTTCGAAGTATTGCGCGCCACGGCCTCTGACGGTCTACGTGCAAGCCTCTTCGACACCGAAATCTGTCTCCGAACATAAACCTTTCGGGGGATCTTTGAGTGCAAAACCTCGCTCCCCTCCTCTCGCGGTATCGCCGGCAGCTGTTTCTCCATCCCTTTAGGGCTGTATGGAAGCGCGTACTTGTCGTCGAACGGAGAGGTCAGACCTTCTTCATCATCGTCCACCCACACCTCTGAATGTCCAGGGTCCTCGCGCGTGGAGAAGTTATCTTCCGTTCCCGGCGAATAGTCTAGGCAGCTTTGTATCCCATCGAGGTTCGCCTGTCCCGGCCCACGCAGATCGAAGAGTCCCCGAAGACGCGGGGACACGAGACGCAAACGAGAGCTGATTGGTGTGTTGGTTGGGCAAGCAGGGCTACGCGGTGAGCCTTCGGTGGAATTAGATCCCAGGATGAGGTATTCGAGTTCCTTCAATGCTCGACGCTTGCGCAGAACGCGCTCCTCGACGGTGAAGCAGAGGTTTTCCAGTCCCTTCAGCTGTTCGAGGAAGAGGTCCGCGGTGGCAAGGACGTCGGATTGTTCGGTTTCGGTGTTCGATGTCGCCATTGCTGTAGAAGATGATGTAGTCTTCGTGGGCGATTTGAAGGGATTGGCGTCGTCACGAAGTTCGGCACGCATGGTGGGTTGGGAGGGGAAAGTGAGCTTGCAACTGACAGACATCCAGACTAGTCAGCCGCCCTCTTATATTGTCAGATCCGTGTCTTGGACTGGATTGCAATTACGACCGCCCACGTCTCGATCTCGATTGGTCCTATGATGTCGTGCGGTTTGTCTACAAGGTGGAGTTGTCCACTTCTATCTTCGAATCATGCATTCGAAAATTCTTCGTCTGATGTCATTAAGTAGTGCAGGTCTTGAAGCTCGTCATGAATACCGACTCTCCTATGACCAGCTCAACCCCCAGCAAGTGTCTAGCATGTACCAACCTGGGTAATACCGCATTTCCACCACCTATGTATTCATGATCGTTATCTACAGCCATCAGAACAAGGACAATCTTCACCCTTGACGTATTCATCCTTATTTTATATCCTCTCCACCTCTTTTCTACTTGTCCGCGCCTGCGTTTCCTGTCGACTGGGATACACAGGTTGCACGTATCCCTCGAGCAAACCACTTGGTATATAAACCTCTCACCTCATAGTTTATTTTGCGCAGGTGTCTTCGTTATCGTCGTATCATATCCCTGCAGCATATCGGCTGCATCCGACCCAGGTGAACCAGATTAGTGGACAGGCCCTGGCCGCGTTCACGAGGAGTTTGATGGTCCGTCTTTTATACCCAACGTCATGATGTAAAGCCGTTCGCTCGAGGACGATACAGGTACACATTCTTGCTTTGTGAGAGCATTGCATTGTGCGGCTGAACACAGGGTAGTGATGGTGGCCACCAAGAATATAGTAGTAACCCATCGCACGCTGGTTCAAGTACAGCAACTTCATATCGAAGTCACTGGTCCGCACCGAGTGCCGTACTACTACAGGGCTGGATTGTTCGATTCCCGACTTTGTCCACTCGATTTCCCTCCCATTGATCATACATTCACCAGCCTTACCCATAGCACAATGGTTCTTGAACAAAAATGGACAATTGTTCAGGGCGAACCGGCGGTCCCTCTCTTGCGTACATGTTCACCTTCTTTTTTTCTCTATCTGTGCCATTTCTCCTCCATGCCACTAGCAACCGTGATTGCCGCTGCTGCCAATCAGGATATTCCCATCGTGAGCTGAAGGCACCCCAGTGGGGCCGCACGGCTCCGGCGCCACAGAGTGGCCTGAAGGGTCCGAACGCCGAGCCACCTTTCCCACTGAATGTCACGGTCAGTGTCAGAGGGGTAGAGACTTATTTCCTCGGTGTTAGCAGGTTCAACCCACCCAGAGTGCCACGAGGAAGAAGGACGGACAGTTGGTGAGAGGAAGGATCGTAGTGTGGGTGGGCCACCCGGAGCGCGGTTATGATTCATAACGTGTATTTCTGCTGGATCTCGTACATCCAAGAGCGACAGTGGTACTTGATGTGCACGTCGATGTTTCGGTTGATCGGAGATCCGAACGGGAACACCCACGTTGCAAAGTCAAGGAGATCCGTCATCCACAACCCAAGTGCTCAATCGATCAAACACATTATTGTGCTTGCCAATTATGCGAGGGTTTGTCACCTTGGGGGAGGGTTACCCGACGAGTCAGTGCGCAGGTCCTCTCCACTATTGGAATTGGCTACGGCCGCAACTTGTCAACCTGAAACATAAAATCCCAACAGAACGCACCAGAATGTGCGAGTCAGGTGGTCCAGAAGAAATCATGCGTCTGGATTGACTTGTCTGGTGGAGATCATCGAGAGACTTACCGTTGTGAGATTTTAGCGCGAAGTAACCCACCGAAGAAAGTATCTTTCAATACTCAAACTTGCGATCGACATATCATTTTCCAACCTTGCCGGGTACACGGGCAGCACGCAGCGCGGTCGGATGAAGGGTGGGATGAGTGGGAACGGGAGCCTGAGAAGTCTTGGCAATGATCCGAACGAGAATCAGGCGTTGCGCGTGACCGAGGATTCGGAGTTGATCAAAAATAGCACCTACCCCGTATCTGATATCCTCCCGGGCGTTACATCATGTTCAAGTTCAAGTGACGTATGCTGTGAGGAGTTAAAATGGAGTTAGTAGACAGACCGCAGCGCCGACTCGATCGTGACGCTCATATCGGAGAGTCGGGAATAGGAATGGCTGGTTCAGAGAAAAATCTGTCGAGGACTCATCTCTCGCGATTCCGCTTAACCGAAGGATGCTCTACGGCAAAAAAAGGCTGATAATCGGGAATGTTAGTTGAAGAGATTCCGTCTATGTAATGGGTGCCGCATGGAGTGGGGCTGTGGCGAGTTTGACCATTCCATTCTGAGCAAGAATTCATAAAAACCCCAACACGGCGTGTACTCGCTTCATCTACTCTTTCCCCCTTCTCCACCGTCGCTCTCGTCGCCGACTACAAACTTATCGCCATGTCACGCGTTTTCTGTGTACCCGCTATATTTTTCCTCTTTTCTGCCTTTGTTCTTCTCTTCATCGTCTCCATTTCGTTGCCATTCCTGACCGCCATGGACATTACCCGTGTCCATACGAATTCCGGCAATGTCAAGGTGGCTGGCGATCAAGATTTTACACAGCTGAGAGTGAGTCGTCCTTATCATTGGCTCGACCTCCGTTAATTCGGTTCTGCCATGTGCCATCCTAGTTGGGTATTTGGTATGTCGTCTCCATACATTTTCAACCAGGACTTTTCCCTTATTCGTGCTCAGGACTTACTGTTACACCGCCCTCAACGGCAACGTGGTCTGTAATCCCACCGGTCTGTATACTATTGCCTTGGTCACTCGTCGTCGTTCACCTCCTACACAGGCCACGGTTATTCGCTGTCTCTCCAAAACAGTGCTAATAACTCGGTCTACATTGCATCCTCATGGACCAGCGGCCTTCCTATCCACCCCGTTGGTGTGTAGTTTTTCGGTGTCATCTTGTCTTCCTGATTGCTAACCGGGCTTGCTTGCTTGCCATAGCGTGCGGTGTTGCTTTCATTGCGCTCCTCCTCTCGTTCTCGCAGCACATCGCCGTCACCCTTGTGGCCTCTCTAGTCTCCTTCCTCGCTGCCACCATAACCCTGATCGCTTTCGCCGTTGACATTGCTCTCTACGCCTACTTCAAGAACCAGATGGGCGACCTTGGCTATGGAAGCAACACCGTCACCGGACCAGGTATGCGTGCTTTCTATCAGGCATATAATGACGAACTGACCCCCCTCCGACAAGGATTCTGGCTCACTTTTACCTCTCTGATCCTGCTTATCTTGGCCGGTTTCACTGTATGCTGCGGACGTCGACGCGACCGCATGTCTGGTGCCACAGCGTCCACGCCTGCCGTCAAGACGAGCCCTTTTGCTAGGTTCCGCCGTAACTAGGTGGGCGCTGCGCCCAACGAGGGGGGTGGATCGGAAATACCTGTCAAATTCAAGGAACCCCAAGTACCCCAAATTGCGACGTTCATTCTACCCTTTTTTTCATACACGTCGACGATACCAGCGGAGCAACAATTTATCATGATATTGCTACTGATCTACATATGGCTACATCCTCGTCTCATCGGCGCTGGTTCAGGACCTTGATTTGTGCTTAATGGATACCATTTTTTGTTCACGGTTTGATGACACGCTCGCGATGTCTGCAATGCACTTATTGTCAGACGTCATCGATTGTCGATACCTCGTCTCGAGATCGTACAGTGTGCAAGTCGCGACCAATCACAGCTCTCTGACAAGAGCGAAAAAGGAATCAAGGTCCCATTTGAGCACAAGGCCCATGGGGTCGCCTCAGTCCAGAACATACATGATGTGACAGGGATCTCGTTGGCATGGACTCGGCTTTTTTTACTTTGGAATACGCGGAACGAGTTTTGGAGCCGTCGAAAAGCTCCCATGAATAGGCATTCGGCTAGCGGGTCATCGGTGCCAAGCGATTGGTCCTTGCCTTTGGAACTGTTTCGCCAAGTTTCCGGCCCATGTTTACAGTAACAACACGCCCATTCTTCTTCGGTCGCCGATAGAGAGGGCAGAGAAGTCAGGTTCCTGTGATTGACTTCGGTAAGTTACAACGTTTCCATCTTCGATGTGAATAAATATCCATATCTTTGTCCAATTATACTCTATATAGGGTCGGGAAACATGTTATCATATCTGGAACGCTATGTTATCGAACTGATCAATCGATCCAGATATACATTACTCACGCTGAACAGTCTCCTCTTCCACTACTTATTTCACCATCAACATCGGAACTGCCAGAATGACGACATTGCCAAAGATCATGATTTGTGGTAAGCAAGTTGCGCCCGGATGTCCTTCTCATCCTAGGTCTGAATTTTGTCTTCGATCGGTAGGTCGTATTGAATGGACCCACGATGATATACCCAGGCTGTTCGATGGTATCGCCCAAGTCATCGTACGTCGTTCACAACACAACACATGCAGATTTGTATACGACAACGACGCCCAGGTGGACGATGCACCTAATCGGGCTGAGTTCCATTCTCGTTTCCACCCCGGTGGGCTGTACGAAGGCACCGTCGGGATCTATCGGAACTACCTCTCCACCACGCGAATCGGTAAACTCGATCGCGAACTTGTTGCGGGGCTCCCGCATAGCGTACAGTGGATCGCATGCAACCAGGCGGGATATAACGAAATCGACGTGTATGCGTGCAAGGAAAAGGGTGAGAGAGTAACCACCGTCTACCCGATTGAAATCGGAGAAACCCTCCCATTGAATCTTCTTCTCGGCCAGGCATCGGCGTCTCCAACACCCCCGGCGCAGTCGACGAAGCCACCGCTACGACCGCACTCTACCTCATCCTCTCCGCCCTCCGTCACTATTCCAAAGCTGAACGTTCCCTCCGCGCAGGGACGTGGAAACAGCTCGTCCGCTCGAGCGATACTCACGACCTCTCCACGCGCACGGTCGGCATCCTCGGACTCGGTGGGATCGGACTCGCGCTCGCGCACCTCGTTCACGGGTTCCCGGGAGAGATGCGGGTGCTCTATCATAACCGCCGCCCACGCGCGGACGTGCCGGATTGGTGCGAGTACGTCGAGAGCGTAGAGGCGCTGTGTGCGAGGTCGGACGTGTTGAGCATACTTGTACCGCTGAACGAAGAGACAGAGGGGATAGTGGGGGAGCGGGCGATTAGGGCGATGAAGCGTGGGGGCGTCATCGTGAACGCCGCGCGAGGAAAGGTGCTTGATCAGGAGGCGGTGATTAGGGCGTTGGAGGATGGACACGTGCGTATCCTTTCTTTTTGTTTTCTTTCTTTCACATTAATATCAACGTCTTGTCGCAGTTGGCGTCCGTCGGTTTAGACGTGTTTCCGAACGAACCAAACGTGGACCCAAGGTTGCTCGAATTCCCGCAAGTCGCGTTGTTGCCACACATGGGTACGGATACGCAGGATACGGAGAAGAATATGGAATTGCGCGCTTTGGGGAACTTGAGGGACTTTTTGCTGACTGGGTCTGGGAAGGACCTCGTACCCGAATTGAGGCCATGATGTAGAGTCGAAGAACTCTGGTTTCGTGTCTTGAGAACTCCGATAGTATTGTAAGTCACCATCGTAGTCATCGTGCGGAAATTTTGGTCATTCCAAGCCTGGTCACCATACCCAGGGTTTCCCACGAAACGCGTTTTGGCGATTCTACCCTCACCGTGACCGCAACCACGACTTCCAAATTCCAATGGACACTTTGTGGGTCTCAACGGAAGGTCAAACCTAAACGTTGCTCTGAACGCGAATAACCATTCTAAATTCATTGTTCAGCAAGGAATCATGTTTGGAACCAGGTCCGTGCTAATCTACCTATTTTGATCATTTCTGCGACGCTGCTATCAATCAGACTTGCTGTGTTACCAGCGCCAGCCTTAACCCATCCGTTCAGATCGCTCTGGGCCTCGGGTGATCCGGGGGACCGTCGCTTGAACTCGGTCAGCTTCAGCATTGTCTTCAGTCGTCAGCCCAATCGCTAAAATGTAACAGTGCCTCTGTAAACCCCATCAGTCCATGATTTTGGCTTATTCACACCCATTCAAGTTGATTTATTGCTTCGTTGCATCGAACACCCGGTTTGGTCAGCAATGGACCTTTTGTATGTATATTCGCGTTGCTCTTTCACTGGGAAGAATGTGTATCCCAGCCAACAATCCCCTTCATCCTACGTCCTGCTCTTCATCTTTTGGATTCATTACCGTGCGTGTCATGCAGTTCTGGTCACTTCTTGTAACCCGGTCCCTTGATATCTGATCCCGGCCACACTTTGGAAACCAATAGGGGTCGGAACTTCGATTCATCTGATACACGCGTTTTACAGGATGGCAGGTACCTCTGATATGTGATTCAAAAACACGACTGAAAAATTGCTGTGCCCACGTAAAGTTACGCCTCGTGATCGTTGCAAATGAATATTGACCCATTTTTATGTAGTCTGCAATTCGAATTATGGTCATTGTTGATAATTCTCGGAGTCCTTCAAAACGACATTGGGTAGGAACATTGCTGTGTTAACAGTGCCAGCCTCGACCCATCCGTTCTGGTCACTGCGGCCTGGGCCTCGGGTGGTCGATGGTCTGGAAAGAGTCTCCGCCGCTTCAGGAAACTCGGTCAGCTGTACTAGACCCGATCCGAACCAAAGCTTGATTTAAAATGGCCTATTCACACCGGCATTCTAATCATAGGGCCGTCATTCCACTTCGAGATTCAAAGGGTGTAGCGAAGCATATCTTACGTATCTTGGCAGCCACTTTAAATATCTGAATCGATATCCATGGCCATTATATCCCCCCCCACTTGTGCTTCACTGGATAAAAGGTGATTACTACGAAGACTCGAACACAAACCGCAAGTTAATATGAGTCAAACCGCTGGTCCTCGGTATGCAAAATTCTTATTTCCTGCATGACACCCTGCTCGGTGCTCAGTGACGATGCTCAGTTTTGAGGTTTCTGCGAGCATCCGTCTAACTACGTGAGTCAACATATTGAGTTATTGATTTGCTGCATCGAACACCTGGTTTCGTCAGCAATGGACCTTTTGTATGTACTATCCATGTTGCTTGTTCAGTCATTCTAACCCACAGTGTGCGACACGTAGATCGTTGGATATACTCTGTTCTTTGGGCTTGTGGGGTCTTTGGTCGTCCAGTCTTGTTTGTATCCACGACATTGCAATGCTCGTAGATCATTCGCTTATCATTCCTCAGATATTTATTTTACTAGTTTCCCAGATGACCGGAGGCCTATGAAGGTGTTAGGTAATGACTATCTTCACTTGTGATGCTATCACTAAGCATTCTCTCAGTGGTGGTTGTCCTTCTACTGGAAGCATTTATAACTGGGTTCATCTTCTCGGGTTTCTGGGTATCGGCGACAACATCTTGGGACCTTCAAGTGGTGCCTAAGTATTTTGAAGTCTTGGAGCCCATGGCTGGGTTCGGTGAGCATCTCATCGTCTCAGAAACTCAGACATCTGGGTAGCTGATCGAGAGAAGTCACTACACTGACTCAAAGTTTTTATTGCTGGAGGATATGGTCCCTTCGAAAGTCCCGTGTGATTCCACTTTCTATCATGATGGTGATATATAGGTTCCAATTGGGAATCTCTCAAACATACTAATGAAGTGTTTGTTAAGCTCTCCTTAGTTCAATTGGGGAGCATCAGCTATCTTTCCGTGACTGTAAGCCATGATTGCACTGCAATTTCCCCCCGTTTGGCTGGACTCTTTCGTAGGGCTTGGTTCCTGCGCCCGATTATGACTCTGTGGACATGGATTCAACAGGTGACGTTATCATGGTCACTGAACACTCTTTTCTCGCCCCTTTTCTACTAGCTCCACTGGTGGTGAGTACATCTGTAGTACTATTTGTCGTTCATTTAGAACTCAGACACGTTGTCCATGTCAGACCTGGCTCGGGAGTAGCGTTGCGTGTGATCTTACAATCACCATCTGCATGATACTGAGCGTGCGCCCGCATCGAGTCCTCTTTTTCGAGCCTAAACTCATACAGGTATCGAATAGTTCCGTCCTTCCCAATCTAATTTCAGAAACAGCAAATTGATGCTGATCAAGTTAACGAAGTTTACCATCGAGACTGGTCTGGTAACGACTATAGCCGCGATGCTAGAACTAATCATTGGAATGGTATACTGGGACAAATATTATCATGTCGCTATGTATGTCCTCCAGTAGTAAGCACTGAGGCGCCCTGACCGATTTCTCACTAGATTTTATGTCCTATCAAAACTGTGGGTAACCACGATTTCGACCAGTCTCGTTGATGCTAAGACATACATAGCTATTCAAATTGTTTGCTAGCGTCTTTGAACTTCAGACTCGTTCTTAGGAACCCGCAAAATATAAATCTGACGGAGATCGTCCAGAATGACCTGGCGTCGAGTACGATATCCAGGCGATGGGACACTCAATCTGCCCACATAACATATCCCCGAACGGAATCAGTCATGGACATAACTGCTGATCTGAACGAGGTGGGTCGTACGCAGAATCAGATGGGAAGGAGCGGTTCTGTCGAAGATCAGATGTGCGAGGTTCATCACGGTGATCTCTGCTTCCTAGTAGGGGCCTTGAAAACTGACTAAAAATGTTGGGAAGGTGCACGAACTGCGCGATCTGTCCACGCGCGTTTAAAGTACGTAAGCAGATGTTACGGTCGTCATATGTTTTCCTTTTACTATTGAGACTTTTATCTTGTACAACTTGAACCAGTGCAGTGGTCGCAATTGATGACTCGTGAAATACCTTGGATCTGATTTTCTCGGAGGAACACTTTCTGTACCTATCATGATCATATTATTGTATGATCCGGATCCGTTGTAACCGGAATGTAACTTGAAAGTTTGCGATGTGCTGCCGTTGCGACTGTCGTAGACCCGAACAGACTCGTGGCGCTCTCCAATGATGTCAGACGACGTCAAGGCATCGTAGCTTATCAAAGGAAGTGTAGGATTGCCGATCGACCACCCCTCGAGAGGTCGCCTAGCACTGGTTTCGCCCCTTCACCAATGGTGGTGAGTATACATCATAACCGAAATGTAAAGAGGGTGACCCGGGCCTCATCTAGATCTTGGTTCAACATATTCATCGACTGCTTTTCTATTCCTCACCACGATCTCTAGCTCAACTCCGCGGCTTTTGTAGACAGACCCTCGATCGGCGACGACTCGGAGGGGAGTACCCGAGAGACTTTCAAATGCTAATCCTCCTGATCGGGCGATATTACATCAATGTAGTAGTAGCCAGATAGTACGCCATTCTGCGACCCCCTCGATTCTAACGAATCAACTGTAATAACACACCTGGTTGAAATAGGTGCCGTCGTCGCGCGTAGCATCGTGGATATCCTGGATCCATGAGGGTAGGCCGGGGAAGTCAGATCGATGTAGGTTCGGTACGTCAAGTTCTTTCTTCCATTCTCAGTGGGAAACGTGCAATGTCGACGTTTTTCTGGTCGATTCTTATCTTGAACGCTAGGCTATTATTGAATCGATCAATCGATACATATATATTCAACTGAGATATTCACGCTGGACATCTCTCTCTCTTCTTCCCCTACTGATCTCATCAACTGTCAGAATGACGACGACCCTGCCAAAGATCATGATTTGTGGTACGCAAGTTGCGCCCACCAGATCTAGCTTCTTCTCATCAATTGGGATTCGGCAGGTGATGTCAGATGGACCCACGACGATATACCCAAGCTGTTTGATGGTATCGCCCAAGTCATCGTACGTCGATCGCAACACAGACCACCTGCGCGGATCTGATGACGACATACCCAGGTGGACGATGCATCCAACCGGGCCGAGTTTCATTCTCGTTTCTACCCAGGTGGGCCATACGAAGGTACCGTCGGGATCTATCGGCGCAACGTGTCCGCTGCGCGAATCGGGATATTCGATCGCGAACTCGTTGCGGGGTTCCCGCCCAGCGTAAAGTGGATCGCGCACAACGGGGCGGGGTACAACTTCATCGACGTATATGCGTGCAAGGACAAGGGTGAGCAACCGTTCTACTCGTCTCTCTCATTTGATTAAAATCGGAGGAACGTCTCGCCCAGGCATCCGCGTCTCCAACAGCCCAGGCGCAGTCGACGAAGCCACCGCTACGACTGCACTCTACCTCATCCTCTCCGCCCTCCGCCACTATTCCAAAGCCGAGCGGTCCCTCCGCGCAGGGACGTGGAAACAGCTCGTCCGTTCGAGGGAGACTCACGACCTCTCCACGCGCACGGTCGGCGTTCTCGGACTTGGTGGGATCGGACTCGCGCTCGCACACCTCGTGCACGGGTTCCCGGGGGAGATGCGGGTGCTCTATCATAACCGCCGCCCACGGGCGGACGTGCCGGAGTGGTGCGAGTACGTCGAGAGCGTAGAGGAGCTGTGTGCGAGGTCCGACGTGTTGAGCGTGCATGTACCGCTGAATGATTCGACGGAGGGGATGGTGGGAGAGGGCGAGATTAGGGCGATGAAGCGCGGGAGTGTCATCGTGAACACTGGGCGGGGAAAGGTGCTTGATCAGGAGGCGGTGATTAGGGCGTTGGAGGATGGGCACGTACGTGTGCCTTTCTTTTTATTTGTTTTCTTTTCACATCGATGTCGTGTCACAGTTGGCGTCCGTCGGTTTAGACGTGTTTCCGGACGAACCAAATGTGGACCCGCGGTTGCTCGAATTTCCGCAAGTCGCACTGTTGCCACACGTCGGGACGCGTACGCAGGATACGGAGAAGAAGATGGAACTGCGCGCTTTAGGGAACTTGAGGGACTTTTTGTTGACTGGGTCTGGCAAGGACCTCGTACCCGAATTGAGGTGAGCGTCTGTTAGCATGTAGAGTGCACGAGCAAGAGCTCTGGTTTCGTGTCTGAAGAGAGGTAGCATATTGCCCACCTGTCCCTATGCTAAATGATATATAAAGGGGAGACTGAGTCAGAGAAACGGTGATGCATCAGGATTGGTCCTTGAACGACACCAACTGTAAAGCCGTTACAAGCTCGTGCATCTATCTTTTAGTCAGTAGCATCCCCATTTTGCACCTGTTCAAACATCTCACGAGTCTCGTGAACGAGCTTACTGGGTCGCTCCAGAGACAACACGACCTCTGCCTCCGCCGATGTGTATGCGCACGTTGACAGAGTCATCGACGGTCTTCTGGAGTGCGTCCTCCTCCCTCTCCTACGTGCTGTCACTCCGCTCTGTCTCGCCCGTCTCGCGCCTCTCCTCCCAGCGCCTCCACTCAAGAAGGACAAGCCCGGTCGGTCCGCCGGAAAAGACAAAGACAAAAGCAAGGACAAGGACAAGTGTGTCGGATCGTCAGCCTCCGTCATCCTTGCGACCCAGACTTCTGACGTACGCACTGACGTGTTCGCGCTCATCGCTGCGTCGCTCGAGGCGCTGGACGCCCTGCTGCCTACGCCTCCCGTCCGTCACTCTGGCCCAGCCGCCGCTGTAGCCGGGTCCGGAAAGCTCGTGAGCGGTATCAGGGACCGACTTGGTCTGGAGGCGATTCGCGAGCTCGAGGCGTTGTACGTGGTCTCTTATCCTCCAGTACCAACACCTGCTCTTGCTTCCTCCCTAAATGCGCCCCAGCTGCCGTCTCAACCTCGACAGACGACGTCATCCGAACCCCCGCTGCCGACGCCGCCCCCATCGTTAGTCTCTCTGTCGTCCCATCCCCGAATCCGAACCCAACCCGAATCCCTCTCCATGCGGATTGAGCGGCTCTCCGGAACCCGAGCGGACCGCGTCCGCGCGCTTGCGACGAAAGACGCATGCTGGTTCCTCGCCAGTGTGCTTCAACTGTGCGTCGTCGCGCCTGCATCCACATCCATGTCCTCTTCAGGACGGAGCCGAGAGCTGCTCCGCGGGACACTCCTCGAACGCATCGGAAAACTCGTGTGGTCTTTGCCTTTATCATGCTCGGGTGCTAGTGGACGCATGGCCGTTTCAGGGGAGGCTGATGGTCCTCTACGTCCAAGTCTCGGCTCAGCTCGAGACGGCGGACAAACATCATGCGGCGGCGATTCGGGTGTCGCAGCAGCCACTACCACCACTACCACGGTCCCCATCGCCATCGACCCCGTCTGCCAACACATGTTATTGGCCATCTGCGAATGTGCATTGGGCCAGCTCGCACCGCCGTAGTACGCACAAGCAGGGCTGCGGCGGGAGGCTGGAAACATTTCTTTTTTCAATATTTGTCAGTTTACATGACACGTCGTCGCCAGACAAGACTCTACCTCTTTCGCATCTCCCGGGGGCGGCATTTCCCTCTAGGCAGTCTAGTAGGCGCCTCCGAGGTATCCGGCATCAATCACACGGTCGCCAGTCTGGCTTCACAATATAATCACAATTGCCGTGTCAGGCTGCCTAAATCAGGTGATCCGCCCAAGTCCCAATGTTGGCTCTGCGTGACAGTCTAGCCTTGGTCTAGTGTCAGTCTTCGTGCAAGTTTTGCACCGCGTACAAGTTGTTCCGCGCTCGGATGAAACCACTGGCACCACTGGCAGATGTCATTTCATCATGATCCGAGTCCGTTTAACCGTTTTAGCAACCCCTAGACGTTCGGAGTCTGAATCTGGCAAGCTCTTGGGCCATCCGAATTCACAGTACTCGATCGACAATGTCAGTTGCAGTCAGTAGTGAAATAGAGGCATCCCCATCTTGAATCTCATGAACGAGCTTACTGCGTTACTCGAGCGGCATCCTGGGCCAACACGACTCATCACGAAAACCCGTATACTCTAACTCGAATGAAACCACCATCATCACATTGACCTATGCATCATTCGAATCTGTTTCTATCCCTGATGGCCTGTTGGCTTCTCAGTATTAAAAGTCAGTAGGTGGACGTTCCACCGCCGGTCATGCGATTCATTACGATAACCCTGGTTGCAGTCGCCGGCCGACTGATTGCTCTGGCCATCGCGAAGCCTATACCAAACTGGAAAGCGGGTGGCATGGCCATACCGCTCGTCAGACACTCTTCCTCTCTGTCCTCCAACAAAAGCATAGATTTGGATGCAATCAGCTCTCATGCTATATCAGTCAGGGAGTACGTGGAATGATCCATTACATCTGGCCTGCTCAGTCATTTTTAGTAAGATCCTTCGTGGCCTAGACAATTACGAGATGAACATGGGGACGATGCATCCTTTCGCTGTGAAACGGAACGCGTCCGGACTCGGAAGGCGTGTCACTGGCCTCCCACTGACCACTAGCCCTTATCGAGGTGAAGTTTGGATAGGCGAGATTTCGATTGGCACTCCTCCCAAGACATTAACGGGTGAATTTTCTTGTATCATTCTGATATATTTTTAGCCTGATCTTCATCATAGTTCACATCGACACTGATTCGGCGTATGTACTGTTGTCTAGTTCATATAGCTGGTTTTGCTCAACTCAACGCAGTGATACGTGGGTGCTGCAGACAGGCTGTAATGGGATTCTCGACAATCGCGACCTCTGGGATCCCCATTCATCCGCAACTTCTCAGCAGGGTCAGCCATTTCGGCTCAGATATGAAGATGGAACTATTGTCGAAGGCGATCGATATACTGATAATGTAACCATCGCTGTGGCATATGTTTTGGATTCGATGGACGAGGGGACAGGTGTCGCTGAGGATTTCAAGAGAGTCAGTGGGGGATGTACGGAGTGCACCGGTGATACTTAGCATGGCGTCCTCAGATTATCCTCCTGCTCGGTTTCGTGTGGCCTATGTATATGGGTCAAACCTTGCTGAACATGTCTGAGCACGTGCATCCATCCTCATTGACGACGCTGCCAGACGTGTCCTACGATAAATGGCTGATGTACCCCGCCCATCTGACAACACCACGCACTCGACGCGATGGCTAGCTTAGGTGGACGATCGCGGCCACTTACTCTTCCCTTGTTCGTGGACCGCAATGTCCAACGGTGCGTCATTCCTCGGAGCAATCTCACGCTCTCGGTCGTCGATTTGTTCGCGTCCGTGATGCGATTGCGATTCTCGCGAGCCCTCCGCTGGACTTGACCACGACGACCACAAGAAGGTCTTGACGAGGCGAGTCGAGCAAATCTTTTCAAATTCGGATGAAGGATGGCGAAATGATGTTGCGCGCCGAGTATGTACAACATGAACGAGAGCGGGAGGCGCGTGGACGCGTGGATAAAGTCACGTCGGTCCCGGAGTCGGTGGAAAGCAGGTGGTACTGGTTAAGTAATACAGTTTATTTGTGACCGCAAGCTAGATTTGAGTTCAAACAGTTCGGTTGACTGCCGGTGAACGATGGAGTCAAAAGAGAGATACTATGTTACTGTGCAGATAATGCTACCTACAATCATTTTGAACGTGAAAGTGCGTGTCGTCGCTGGCTGATTGCTGAAAATCTGCAGTTCCTGTGCGTTTGTTGGCCACTGGCACTTCAAGAAACTTCAGGATTTTAATTGATGTTGAGCGCGCCGGGTAAGGCTTCACATTATCAAGGTGAGTCTGCGGCGAAATATCCCAGTATTGGACCTCCGGAAGAAGCAGATCAAACCAAAACAGCGTACGGACGAACGTGTACCGGCCCGGTGACCGGAGACCTACCGCTCGGAAGCGGATGTCGGAAGTAGATGGGAATCCGATCGACGTCCGCCTCTTCCACTTCCTCCCTCGCCCTCACCGTGACTACTGCTTTGACTCTACGTTCCACATTTCGTTCAACAATCAGCTCACGCTTGGAATCCAGATATGCAGACAAACGAGACAGGCGGTTTTGAAAA
>JBBPOS010000264.1:0-39090 GCA_038091575.1 Leccinum subgranulosum
GGTAACCCATAAACCCGCAGAACGACCCATAGGCAAGTAAACCCGTACTTGCATCCCCCTACTCACCCATTGCCTCCATCTCGAGGCTCTCCGCATAGCGTCGTTCTCATTTTGCCTGCTCGTACTTTGTTGTTGACGGCCACCATGACCATGAGGTACTCCAGCTTCCTGTCGAAGCTGTCTCAGAGAAAGGGGAGTGGAAGATCCTGCAATGATGCGGTATTTTTCATGCCAACGGAAGGCTGCCCAGGTAACTTCTTTCAATACTCCAGAGCATTTTGTCTTGCAATTGCAAAAGTACTTCTTCAGGGACGTGTCTTTAGGCATAGAAAGCAGTGGAAAGCAGTGTACTAGCAGGATCTGTATTCCCGGGCTGCTGAGGGCAATGACAAGGGTCGGACGTCGAGCATAGGGGCTATGTTACACGACTCGAATCTGTTTCGTTTCCCGTTTCGTTGCACAGCATTGTTCCGTTTGCATCATTTTGGATTCGAAATTTGTGAAATAGGTAAAGCAAGAAAAGGTTAACAACCAATTTCTCTACCAGCCTCTACGAGGCTCGACCAGCCTAGTTCCACCTAATTCACGCCTCTACCAGCCTCTTGTCACTTTTGGCTGGGAGGCCTCAGCACTTCCTCTTTTGGACGGATTGCAGTCTGGCTGAAGGACTCGAAGTGCTCAAGTCAAGTCTCAATCGCCACGTGTGATCTTCCCAAGACGGAAAGTGGAGCATCAAAGTCAAGTTTACGCAGTTCTTCACTCAAACGTAGTCAGCCCAAGCCAAGTTTCAGCCTCAAACATCTTGAGCCAACGAACAAATTCCTATAGTACATGTGCAAACAAATTGTCCAGTACCGGCCCTTATACGTTAGGCACCGAGTTCAAACTGCCTTCATACCAAGGCTCCCGAGAATTAGGGTGGCGTCTGAAGAATAAGAATAAGTCTATAACAATAAATTTAAATTGCGTGGCTGAGGTAGAGGCAAATGCGGCCAACCGAGAACTCACGGAAAATTCAGTTGTGCACATCGGCGAACGTACTGCTTGTCGCAAGCTTTAGACGTCGTTTGTAGTTTGGATAGAGAATGAATGAAGACCGGAGTGCGTCATAATAATTCTCAATTCCCATAATTAGGTTGCCGGGTACCCCCGACTGCGGGCCGAGTCTGAGTGACCGAGTCTCTTGCAGCTCAGCTGGTTCGAGGTCATTACCTCGCTGCACCCGGTGCCAGCAGGTCAAGCTCGCAAACTTGTTCAGTTATGCTCTTTCGATGGCATCGCTCCCTTTCACCTTCTCATGGATCGCTCCAAGTTCGGGCCCTCTTAATATCTTCCACACCCCGTCGTACATTCACTGTTGTCAGCCAATGTAGGCACTCTCGAATCGTCTCACCACCACCATATTCCAGGCTGTACACTCGTACTTGGACATGGCGGTCACTCTGGCTGGTACCTATCCTTGGCGGGGTGGCTCTCTACCTTTCGCCGGCTCCCCGGATACATCTACCCTCTGTTTTCTCCTCCCCCACCCTTATACCTTGTCCAGACAGCCAGGACAATGTTCGTCGATTCAATGATCAAGACATGATCGGTTCACCAGCAGAACCCCAACAGTCCCTTTCTTTTCGCTTGGTTGGCGTCCTACGAGCCTACTTCTGGGAACCCATTTTAACGGCCAGACGGTTCATTTACTTATTCTACTTGTTTGTGCCTGCCATAATCACTATGCCAATGTTGCTAGTTGGAAAGCCGGAAAAACAACTACAAGGTGATCGATGGGGCGCGGTGTGGTGGTACGATTTTTTCGTGAAAAGAATGCAAGCTGCTGGTCCGACATTCATAAAGGTGATTGATAATAATTGTCTTACCTGTTCTTTCATTAATGTTCTCTAGCTCGCTCAATGGGCCGCGTCTCGCGCCGACCTTTTCCCGACCCTGCTCTGCGACCGACTGGGGAGAACGCATTCGCGAGGAACGCCCCATTCATTAGCATACACCAAAGAAGTTGTAGAGAGTGTCTTCCAGAGACAATTCCAGGATGTATTTGAGGAATTTGACGAAAACCCTATTGGAACCGGTGCTATTGCACAAGTATGTTCCTGGCATTCCTTTCGTCTATTCTACCTCTCATCTTGTCCTGGTAGGTATATAAGGCTGTCCTCAAACAAGATCTTCTCCCGCCATCATTTCTTGGACCCAAACGTCACTCCAAGTCTGCCGCGGCGTCTCTGGCCCCAGTCATACTGCAGGACCCTCCTCCCTCCGTTCCTACCGCATCAGTTGCAATAAAGGTCCTTCACCCTCGAGTTGACAAGTTAATCGGACGCGATCTCGCGATCATGTCTTTCTTTGCCAATATCATCACACTTTTTCCTGGAATGCGATGGATATCTCTTCCCGAAGAGGTCGCCGTTTTTGGCGAAATGATGCGCCAACAACTCGATCTTCGTAACGAGGCAGAAAATCTTCTCACCTTCGAGCACAACTTCGACTCGCGGAACTTGCCAGTGACATTCCCTCGTCCCCTTAAGGTCTTTTCCACGTCCGATGTCTTGGTGGAGGAATTCGAACATGCCATACCGCTGGAACTTTTCTTGAAAAACGGAGGGGGACCTTTCGACGGACAAATTTCTACTATCGGTCTCGATGCGTTCCTGGTGCGTGGAGAACAGACAGATAGGCTGTCATGCTGATCTCATCTCTCAGAACATGCTTCTATTAGACAATTTCGTTCATGCCGACCTTCATCCGGGAAATATCATGATCAAGTTCACGCGGCCACTGGCGACTAGTGATTTTGTGCGCCAAATGATGAACGTCCTCCTTTTCAATCAAAACGAAAGAGACACCATCGCTAAACCACCATCCGAATCGGACGCGACAGTGTCAAAACTTGGGCAACTGAACAACTCACCCAGAGAGTGGCAGGAGGAGCTACAACGCATCTTTGACCAGGGCTATATCCCGGAGGTTGTATTCATAGACGCCGGCTTGATCACGACGCTCAATTCTACGAACCGAAAAAACTTCCTTGACCTTTTCCGTGCCGTTGCAGAATTCGATGGATATCGGGCTGGCCAACTGATGGTAGAGCGCTGTCGGAGCCCCGAGTTGGCCATTGACACGAATACCTTTGCTCTCAAGATGCAGCATATCGTGTTAAACGTGAAACGCAAGACATTCTCTCTTGGTCAAATTAAAATATCGGATATCTTAAAAGACGTACTGACGGCGGTTCGGCACCACCACGTGAAGATGGAAGGTGACTTCATCAACACAGTGATATCCATCCTTTTACTCGAGGGAATCGGACGTCAGCTAGATCCAAGCATGGATCTGTTCAAAAGCGCGTTGCCTATTCTGAGGCAACTTGGGAGGCAAATGACTATGCCGGAATCAATGAGAGGTATACCTTCGGGCAACTTCGGAGCGTTATTGAAGGTGAGTTTTGTCATGTGGGCATATCTCTCAGTACTGATTATACGTATCGACAGTTTTGGATGTTGGTCGAGGCAAGGCAACTGGCTTCTGCTGCTTTTGTGAATATCGACGACCTGGTGAAGTATGATTTGTACGTGTGCACCCCTCGAGCTAGTCAAACGATTCTGACTTCCGTCCAAGGTTGACTCCAAGCATTTAACTTGTGAAGGACAGTATGGCATGGCATAGATTATTCTACGTTGACGGTCAATAATAGACTAGAGGTATTGTAGCGAAAGATTTGGCCCTAGGAGTGCCGTGTCCCTCCGATGCGGTACTGTTTAGGGATTTATTTAGTTCCTGCGGCTTGCGAAGACGACTCCCGACGAGGCCCGATCTGCGGGTTCGGAGAGGAGTCACATACATATATACGTACACTCACTCAGTTTCAAAGGACGTTATTATCTGCCCAGCAAATGACATCCGCACTGCTCTCTACCGACTTTCCCGATCTCACGCTACTTTCGAGAGGGAAAGTACGTGACATCTACACTACTTCCTCTGAAAACTGCCTTCTGTTTGTCGCGACCGACAGAATATCGGTATACGATGTCATCCTCAAGGAAGTTCGTGACCACCTTCCTGCCACCCTCTAGCCAACTCAAAGATCAATCTGACTCATACTAGGGCATTCCTGACAAGGGGAAGCTGTTAACCAGCATATCCTTGTTCTGGTTTCGGAGACTTGAGCACATCGTCCCGAATCATCTCATCACGATCAATATTGACGAAATGCCAGAAGAGGTGAGACAATACAGGGATCAGCTGGAGGGACGCACAATGCTCGTGAAAAGAGCAAAAGTCATCCCGATCGAAGCCATCGTTAGAGGATATCTCACAGGTGCGACATGTGCATCGGTGCTCGTCACTGGCATCTCATGACATCACTGTATCAGGCTCGGCATGGGCAGAGTACAAGACGTCCGGAACGATGCATGGTCTCATTCTGAGAGAGGGCATGGTAGAGGCCGAGAAGTTGGACGAACCTGTCGTCACTCCGTCAACCAAGGCCGAACAGGGAACCCACGATGAAAACATTTCTGCAGAGAAAGGTATCCCCAATACGTCGCTGGCTATCGTCTGAACGTCGCTCATGCCTCCTCAACTCTAGCCGCTCAACTGATTGGCGAGGACCTGTACACGCGTATTGCAGGGATAGCGCTAGAACTGTACAAGACGGCAGCGGCGCATGCTTTGTCGTGTGGCCTTATTCTCGCCGACACCAAATTTGAATTTGGCCTCGTTCCCTCGCTGGATGGACCCGGGGAGCTTATCCTTGTAGATGAAGTACTCACTCCCGACTCGTCTCGGTACTGGCCTCTCGATGGTTATAGCCCAGGAAAGCCACATTCTAGTTTCGACAAGCAGTATGTGCGAGATTACCTGACAGCAGTCGGCTATCGGAAAGGCTTCGAGAGTGGACCAAATGGGAATGGGGAGGGTTGGGGTATCAGTGAAACCGTCATTGTGGAAACTCAAAGGAAGTACAAGGCCGCCAAAGAAATGCTGGAACAGCAGCACTCCTTGTAAGATATCTATTGCTTAGGAAGTAACAAAAACCTTCCAAGGTATCTATATAATCACTTATGGAATACACACCGTGGATGCTGCTCGTTCTCGTTCATCACTTATCTGCGAGGTGGGGCCAACATATCTGTCCAAGCACGTTCGTACTGAACTGCAGGCCTTACGGCTACTCCAAGAGCACGGGCTGCGGTCAAAACCCAGTGAGGGTTCTTCAATAGTTCTCTGGCGAGGAGAACCACATCGGCTTTTCCGTCTTTGAGGTAGGACTCGGTTTCGACTGGGTCCGTGAGCAAGCCAACCGCACCGACTATGATATCCGGGTGTGCAACTGTCAATTCCGCGGCAAATGGGACCTTGAATGGCAAACAAATTAGTCGAATGTAATCGGCAACCGAAAACTACTTGCTTGGTAGCCATGCTTCAATGGGATTTTCTGTCGGTTCCAGTTCCCACCGCTGCTTGTGTCTACAACGTCGACCCCAAGATTCTTCAGTTCGCCGACGAAGATCTTGCTCTGTTCGATGCCCCACTGTTTCCATTCTGCTTTATCACTCTTCTCAGGTCCTTCAGCCCAATCTGTCGCGCTTATCCTCACAAAGAGTGGCTTGTCTTCCCAAGCTTCACGCACGCGCTTAACGAGACGCAATGGGAATCGCATCCGGTTTTCGAGATCTCCACCGTAGGCATCAGCACGTGAGTTGGACAGAGGGGAAAGAAATTCGTGTAGGAGGTATCCATGAGCGCCATGAACTTCGATGAAGTCGACTATACCCAAGTCAGCCTAAATCAGTCGTAGAAAGACATATGAGGGGCTTACATCCGACTTTCTTGCAGCGGTCTACGGCTGTGACGAATGCATCCTCTACGTTCTTGATGTCGCCTTCTGACATAACCTTGGGAACAACATGAGAATCAGAAAACGGCACAGTGGAGGGTCCGTAGACTGGAATATGGTATATCAGCCAAGGGAAAGCACAGAGCCATGTACGATTCACCATCGTCCGGCCATCCGTTTTCTTCCCTCTGTGCAACATAATCGTTGGCCCTATGAGTACCAGTTGCGTTCGAGTGAACCCATGGCGCATAAGTGGATGCCTTTCGGCCGGCGTGGGCAAGCTGTATTCCGATCACGGTGCCTTGCGCGTGAGAAAAGTTCACAATACGCTTGAGAGGTTCTATATGGCTGTCGTCCCAGATTCCCTTGAGGGCGATGAGATCTGCTGCTGACGACGAGAAGTCATACGTACTAGATCCTCCGGGGATATGCGCCCTTCGGGCAATACTGCCGTGGCTTCGACCATGATGGACCCGACGCCGCGCGAGGCAAAACCCTACAAGGATGAGAATAAGGACTTTCTCACCAGAGAAACTATCAGTAGACGGTACAAACGCCAAGGTGAACGAGGTGCCAATCAGTGGCGTGCCCGCGATCGGCGCTATATTGACACATAGGAGACTAACACATTTGTGTCAGTGTCCTTGGCCTGGGCAAAGAGGATGCGAACAAACATACCACCCAAATCCTGTTCTTGAAGGTGACATTCCTGATTGTTAGTGGTCGGAACAGATTCGGGAGTTCTTTGTTCTGCGTGAAAACGTCCTAGCACGGACAGTTGACCTTGGTAGGGAACACTTCCGGGACAACGGGGTGTACACACCGTGTTGGCATAGGCCGAACCCACGTCTGGTTCGTTGAGCGGGAAGAACCCATCGACCCCGGGAGCGCCCTTGTTCAGGTTTAACGATGTCATCGGATGTTGAAGTTCTCGTTGTATCAAGAATGAGCCTATGGGTATAGTGCAGAAGTAGCCAGATGGTTGTGAGCGGAATGGATGGTCTGAACTGAAATCAGGGTTCGCTCTGGGCTTGATTGGAACACGGGATTCAGCGCTTCATCCGTGTGAGCAGACGATTATTCTTAGATAGCATGGGTTGACTCTTGCACTCACCATGCCGGATAACGCCAGGATCATATTTCTTCCGCATCTTCGCAAAACAGAGCCCGAAGCACAGTTCACTTTCAGCTTGCCAACCGTTACATCCTCCGCAGGAAACAAATACTATGCGAAGATCGGCGAGGTTGCTGAATTGGATCAATACATCGGAGAGGCAGAGTCCCTCAAAGCCATTCACGAGGCTGCTCCGGGTTTGGCGCCCAGGGTCTTCGCAACGGGAGTAACCAATAAGAATCCAAACACGGTGGCCGGGAGGCCCTACTTCCTCTCGGAGTACAAGAGCATGGGATCTTTGTCGGAGAAATCAGCGGAGCTCCTGGGTGAAAGATTGGCGACAGAGCTCCACACCTTCAAGAGCACCAAAGGATATGGATTCCACATTCCAACATACTGCGGGGCAACCAGGCAGATGAATGGATGGTTTGAAACCTGGGAGGAGTGTTACAGTTCCATGATCGAGAATCTCTTGCTCAAGCTCAAAAGTAGTAGACGTGGGAGCCAGCAGTTGGTCGCAAAGGGCGAGGAAGTAAGGTCAAGGTATGTTGCATCGCAACGGTTTGTGACAGTGTGCTCATACATCGAAGAGTTATACCGTGGTTGCTCCGTTCATTGAGGATTGAACCGGCTCTCTTGCATGGTGATCTATGGGTAAGTTGTGGAATAAGCCTCTCGTACACGAATATTGAGCTGTACAGAGCGGGAATACTGGCGTTGATCGCACCAACGGACAGCCAGTTATATTTGACCCTTCTTCATACTACGGGCATAACGAAGCCGAGTGAGTAGCTTAGCACGCGCAGAATAGAGGCCCGATCTGAAATCTTGAACAGTCTTGCCATTGCTCGCATTTTCGGGGGTATTCCGAGTACTTTCTTTGCAAGCTACCGCAAGAATATGCCAAAAAGCGAACCTGTAGAACAGTACGATCTACGAGCCGACCTGTACGAGCTCTACCATTACCTCAATCACACGGTACTCTTTGGTGTAAGTTCCAGAAACAGCAGTCAGAACTGGTGTGTCGCTGATGAGTGTTGGTAACAGGGAGGATATGCCGGTAGTGCGCTTCAAAAGATGAACAGGTTGCTGAGCGAGTGTCCTGCCGTGTAGAATTTTGATTAGTCATCGTTTATCGTTTTCTTCCCGCCGGTTCGGCAAAATGCGCGGAGTTTGAATCCCCACGACATCAACAGGCAGCAACAACGCTTACCAGTCGCGCTCGTCGGCGGCGACGACGTCCTCAACTTTGTTTTCTTACCATCATCATCGTCGCTGACATATCCAAAGTCGCCTTGAAGAAGTACCGTTCTTTGAACGTCCTGAAACCACTCTCATTTCCTGACGTCCTAGAATCCTCCATTCTTCCATCATGAGCCAAGGTAGCTACAAACATAACTTTGCTACTGACTTTTTCTGAGGCATTTATTGGAGATGTCGAACCTCCTCAAGACACGTTTTCGTACGACGACCCTGCGATAGATGACGAGGAAGAGGAGTACGAGGAGATAACTCAGGAAGACTGTTGGACCGTCATTTCCAGTTTCTTTGAGCAAAAGGGTCTCGTTCGGCAGCAGCTCGACTCTTTCGACGAATTCGTCCAAAACACCATGCAGGAGCTGGTTGATGAAAATGCTGACCTCATACTCGATCAAGCTGATCAACATACTGGTCACGAATCGGACATGACGCGACGCTACGAGATCAAGTTTGGGCAAATATACCTCTCGCGACCGACTGTCACAGAAGCAGACGGTTCCGTGGTCCCCGTTTTTCCTCAGGAAGCACGTTTGCGAAACTTGACGTATTCTGCCCCGCTGTATATCGAAATGAGAAAGAGGGTATTGTTGGGTCGCGAAGATCCGGACGGGGTTCCGGGAGACGTGATTTGGGAGCCCGAGGGGCATGAGAATCCGGATGATGCAACAAAGGTCTGGATTGGCAAGGCAAGTGCTTTCAAATATAAGCGCACCACCGGAATTAACCTTTCTCTTGTAGGTCCCCATCATGCTGCGGTCCACCTTTTGCATTCTCAGAGGCCTACAAGACCAAGATTTGTTCGACCTTAACGAGTGTCCATACGATTCCGGCGGGTATTTCATCATAAATGGATCTGAGAAGGTCCTCATCGCCCAGGAACGTATGGCAACGAATCACGTCTATGTCTTTGCAAAGGCCCAGCCTTCACCCATCAATTTCCTTGCCGAAATACGGAGTGCCGTCGAGAAAGGTGGAAAAACGATTAGTCAGTTCCAAGTGAAGATGTTCCACCGTAACCAAGAACGATCCGTAAGTGTCAAAACTTTCTTTGACGAACCATGCATTTATACCCTTCAAGCTCGGTAATGTCATGAAAGCCACGATCCCATACATCCGCGTCGACATTCCTATCTGGGTTGTCTTCCGTGCACTTGGAGTAATCTCAGACCGTGACATCCTCGAGCACATTTGCTACGACATGCAGGATTCTCAAATGCTCGAGATATTGAAGCCCTGTATCGACGATGGTTTCGTCATTCAGGACCGTGAAGTGGCGCTCGACTTCATTGGGAACAGAGGTACCACTACCGGCCTTTCAAGAGAACGACGTATTCGCTACGCCCAAGAAATTCTACAGAAGGAAATGCTGCCGCATGTTTCCATGGCGGAGGGTTCAGAATCAAAGAAGGCATACTTCTTCGGTTACATGATCCATCGACTACTGCTTGCTGCTCTAGAACGGAGGGAGCTCGATGATCGTGATCACTTTGGCAAGAAACGCCTTGACCTGGCTGGACCTTTGCTTGCAAACCTTTTCCGAATGCTCTTCAAGAAGTTGACTAGGGATGTTTACCGATACCTTCAGAAGGTATGCCCACACATGCCCTGTTTGTCTTGTGTTTACACTTTTTCTAGTGCGTCGAGACCCACAAAGAGTTTAACCTTTCACTGGCCGTCAAACATCAAACCATCACAAATGGTCTCAAGTACTCGTTGGCTACCGGTAACTGGGGCGATCAAAAGAAATCCATGGCTTCCAAAGCTGGCGTCTCCCAAGTGCTTAATCGATACACCTACGCCTCCACCCTTTCTCACCTTCGTCGCTGTAACACCCCGTTGGGACGAGAGGGGAAGATCGCAAAGCCTCGTCAGTTGCACAATACGCACTGGGGAATGGTGTGCCCTGCGGAAACCCCAGAAGGACAAGCTTGTGGTCTCGTAAAGAACTTGGCGTTGATGGCTTGTATCTCTGTCGGTTCATATTCGGCTCCCGTCATCGAATTCTTGGAAGAATGGGGTCTCGAATCATTAGAAGAGAATGCCCATTCATCGACGCCTTGCACAAAAGTTTTCGTGAACGGTGTTTGGATGGGTGTGCATCGTGATCCCGCCAATCTCGTCAAGACGATCAAAAAACTTCGCCGAAAAGATGACATCAGTCCTGAGGTTTCTGTAGTCCGTGATATTCGTGAGAGGGAACTTCGTCTCTACACTGATGCAGGGCGAGTCTGTCGACCCCTTTTCATCGTCGAAAACCAGCAGCTTGCCCTGCAGAAGAAGCATATCAAATGGCTTAATCAGGGCTACCGCGATGACGATGGTGAAGAGTTCAAGTGGGAGCATCTGGTAAAAACCGGGATAATCGAGCTATTAGATGCCGAGGAGGAGGAAACAGTGATGATCTCTATGACACCAGATGACTTGGAGAATTCCAGGTTACAATCTGCGGGTATCAACCCCCATGAGAATGATGGAGACTATGACCCTGCGGCGCGGCTGAAGGCTGGAATCAATGCACACACATGGACACACTGCGAAATTCATCCTAGTATGATTCTTGGTGTCTGTGCCAGCATCATTCCATTCCCCGATCATAACCAGGTGCGTTTCGATTAGATACGCATTAGAGGCGAACTTATACCTTGACAGTCGCCGCGTAACACCTACCAATCCGCTATGGGCAAACAAGCTATGGGTATCTACCTCACGAACTTCTTGGTCCGAATGGACACGATGGCCAATATTTTGTACTACCCGCAAAAACCACTCGCCACCACGCGCTCAATGGAGTATCTCAAATTCCGTGAACTTCCGGCCGGTCAAAATGCCATTGTCGCCATTCTCTGCTACAGCGGTTATAACCAAGAAGACTCCGTCATCATGAACCAAAGTTCTATTGATCGAGGCCTTTTCCGGAGTATATACTACCGAAGCTACATGGATCTAGAGAAGAAAAGTGGGGTACAACAACTGGAAGAATTCGAGAAACCAACCCGCGATACCACCCTCCGTATGAAGCACGGGACTTACGATAAGTTAGAAGATGATGGTCTCATCGCACCAGGGACAAATGTTAGGGGCGAGGATATCATCATTGGCAAGACAGCGCCAATCCCTCCGGACAGTGAAGAGTTGGGACAGCGGACTCGAACGCACACCCGGCGGGACGTCTCGACGCCTTTGAAGAGTACTGAAAATGGTATCGTTGATCAAGTGCTGATCACCACCAACTCTGAAGGGCAGAAGTTCGTCAAAGTTCGCGTGCGCTCTACACGTATCCCTCAAATCGGGGACAAGTTCGCCTCTCGTCACGGTCAAAAGGGTACAATTGGGATCACATACCGTCAAGAGGACATGCCGTTTACTGCAGAGGGTATCGTACCGGATCTGGTCATTAATCCCCACGCCATCCCGTCTCGTATGACTATTGGCCACTTGGTCGAATGCCTCTTGTCGAAGGTCGCTACTCTCATTGGCAACGAGGGCGATGCGACTCCTTTCACGGACCTCACGGTCGAGTCAGTCTCGACCTTCCTTCGCCAAAAAGGCTACCAGTCCCGTGGGCTTGAGGTCATGTACCATGGTCATACAGGCAGGAAACTTCAAGCCCAAGTGTACCTCGGTCCAACGTACTACCAGCGTCTCAAGCACATGGTGGACGACAAGATCCACTCTCGTGCTAGAGGACCGGTGCAAATTCTGACGAGGCAACCGGTAGAGGGTCGTAGCCGTGACGGTGGCCTCCGTTTCGGAGAGATGGAACGCGATTGTATGATTTCTCATGGTGTTGCGGCGTTCCTGAAGGAGCGCTTGTTCGAAGCGAGCGATGCTTACCGGTTACACGTTTGTGATATGTGAGTATTCTGATACCCTTTCCTCTGCAGAGAAACTAAAATTGCGTGTTAGTTGCGGTCTCACTGCCATTGCCAACCTGGTGAGTACAATGTGTGACTGAACGATCGGCTTCACATCGCTGACCTCCCGTTACAGAAAAAACAAACCTTCGAGGTAGGGTATCCCATTCAGAAACGTTGAGGTATAACTGAAATCTGTGGCAGTGTCGCGCCTGTAAGAACAAGACAGCATGTTCTCAACTCTACATTCCCTACGCGGCGAAGCTGCTGTTCCAGGTTCGTTGAACATATTTTCTAGCAATCCTGCCTGCTCATAGGACGGCTTCTTGTAGGAACTTCAAAGTATGAACATTGCAGCTCGGCTGTATACGGTGTCCACCGGTCGTGTGAGAGACTCTGCTTAGTGCTATTGGGATCTGGGAGTGGTAGAGACCGTGTGTTCTACATATAATAAATAACAGATTCCACGAAAAGACTGGTGTAAGGTTAACTAAAGTCAGGTTAATCATTTCTATCCTTGTGCCTTCCCCCTATGAGACCTGCTCGCTCGTCCGTTGCCTCGTTCTCGTCAAGAGACTTGCGTTCCCCACGTCGTTTTTTAGTTGCGCCCTCGGTTTCATCATCGCTACCAGCATCCTCGTCGCCAATTTCGAACACGACATGATCTTCCGCGAGCGCTTCAGGTTCCCTACGGTTATTGACAAGTGTAATCTCATCGTCTTCCCGGGCTTCCGTTCTGTGTTGAATGGCTTCGAGATCGTAGTCTTCTGCATCTTCATCCTCCTGAGCGATCTCGTCTGACATTGCCAGCGTGGATATCGAACTGCGGGTAAGTAAAACGTTGCTCAATAGGGCGATGGACTTATCTCCTGTTGTTCGCCGTTGGGCGCCACAGGTAAGCAATCGACCAGAAAGCAATGAAGTAGAGTATCGCAAGATACCCGTCAAGAAGCCACCACCGTATGCGCCAAGATTTAGCAGCGTAATCTACAAGGCAACGAAATGTCAAAGAGGAGCTTGATTATCACTCAACGAACGGACCTTCGGCTAACCGGTCGGAAAACGACACAGACGACACAACAAAGAAGATAGCGATCACCACAACCGTTGCAAGCAGAATGTAGTACAATCGCTTGAACATAGTTAATTTGTATCGTTGTTTGCGGATGGTCAGTTGGGTCATTGTGCCTAGAAACACGAGTTTGCTATCTGAATGGTCAAATAAGAGTGCATCTTACCGTTGAGAGAATATAGGATCCACATGAGGAAACCACTGAGCGTAAACGCCAAAGGTATGATGAACAGAAGGAGGACCAACGCCGACGTTGACTCTAGCTCAAGCTCAACGATACCAACAGCATATAATACTTAGAACGACATGAGTAAAAGAGTTGCGACGAGCATGATAACATACCCCCAAAAACAAAATGTGCTCCCGCTAAGAGCTGGCATTTGAGCATCGTCTTGCCCAGAGATTCTCGGACGACACTAAGGCCAAGCGATACGACAAGTAACATGAAAAATGACAACGCATTCCTGCCAGCATCGAGTATTGCAACTGTGGAGGAAGATCAGCGCGTATTGATCGAGTTGGGTGTGATGTGCACCGACCGACAAAAAGGAAAACGGCTGATGCCGTATTCTTTCCGTGTGCATTGAGATACCTGTAGTATACTACTACCCTTGAAGCAAAAACTATGCAATAGCAAATGTCATTACTCACCCCAATTTGCAACCATCTCTATGACAAGAAACCCGACCAAACCTGATAGATAATACTGCATAACATACATGTGATGAGCTGATCAAAGTTCGCTTGCCGACGAGACTACGCACCTGAATAGGAAGGAGTTCCGAAAGATGCTTGTAGTAATTATACGCCCAGACCAAACCAAATAATGTGTAGAGGAAAAACATTACGAGGTAGAACTGCAGGGCGTCTGTAAGCATGTCCGCGAAGGTAAGAAGGAGAACATACATTGACTTTCGGATAATCAGTCGCAGGAAGTTCACCGTCAAAGGTATTTCTAAAAAGAACGGCACCGTCATAGGTTGGATGGAAGGGGACGTCAGTTGGTACTTGGCGGACGGCATTTGGATTCAGCACAGTGACAGGTACAATAGCTATGGGCAAGGGCGTCACACGTCAGCTAACATGCTAGAAAAGAATGACTTGCCTACGCAATAATACCCCGTCCTCTGGATCTGGTACTGTATTGGGGAAGTGTACGTCAACATTCCCGACGGGCTTGGGTTTAGGGGATCGTCATCACGCGCAACGACGTGGATCATGCCTGGGGCAACACCCCTCGGGAGCCAGGGAGACATGTTATCATCCGAGGGAGGGGTTGGATTTCCTTCTGGATTGTCCCACAAAGAGGAATTGGTTTCCGCGACATCTGTTTGGCCAAGTGTCACGCTCGCGGTCCAAAAGCTGGTCTCCGTCATGAGAGTGTGGTCATTTGGGTCCTCGGTGCTAAAAATGAATTTTCCAATGTCCTCATACAAGCAGAAGCCAGAATTTACGGCGTCTGTGGTGCAGACATAAGTTTTCTGCTAGTAAGATCCTCGTGAGTGGGCTGTGCGCAGCAACGATTCCACACTTACGGGCAGAGAATCATCTGTTTTCGAAGTGACTCTGCCTAGATATTTGACGTCTTTCCACTCATATATGACCATGGCTACCTGGCCACGAGATGAGGCATCGAAGGTGACTGGTACGCGAACAAAATGGTTATGACATGTCATCAGGGTCACACGTAGCTAACGCGTACCGTTGATGAAGGTGTCGGAGCCACCCCACATTCCCGAGCAGACCTGCTTGGAGTAGTCCGAGTCTGAGAAGGGGACATTGTAGGCGGCGGCGAGCGAGACCGCGGCGAGCAGGGACACCCGATACACTAGTTGGTGCATCGGAGAGCGTTTGTTGTCGTTTGTTGTTCGCACTTCCGCCTTAGTCAATGCGAGCCTCGTCACGTGGTTCGTACAACCCGTGCTTGTACGAACGCAGCTGCGACGACAATTCGATCCGACTGTCGTTGAGGACGACGACGACGGGTCGCATTTTATCGACCCAGTAGCGCATTACAGAAGGAAACACAATCCAAACCATGCGTGGCGACGAGGAGGACGTCTTTGACAGCGTAACTTGGGAATCTGCCTCAGCACCCTATGATGTCGATCCCCGAATATATCCCACTGGTCCCGGGTTCAAGCAGAGCACCGCAGGTGTCGAGGAGCCACGCGGACCTCACGATCCCAAGTGGGAAGGTCACCTCATCACGATGGTCAAGGATCCCGTGAAGGAACTCGCAGAGACAAAGGATGCATACGTATCCTACCTTGTCACAGCAAAGGTCTCTCCAACGTCTCTCATTTCATGTACTTCCTGTGCTCACTTGCGTCAAAGACGAATCTTCCTATATTCTCTTCCCCCAACCCATCAGCTCGTCGACGATTCACAGACTTTGTCTTCTTGCGGGATCACCTAGTAAAGGACTTCCCCGCATGTGTGGTGCCAGTACTTCCGGATAAGCACCGGCTTGGTATGTTTCGCAACAGGGCGAGTACCACGATACTCAATCACCTGTAGAGTACATCACTGGTGATAGATTCAGTCCCGAATTCATGGAGCGCCGCCGTTTAGAGTAGGTCCGTTTAGGAGCTGTCAAGTCTCTTGTTTTGACGCGAAGCAGCCTTCATCGGTTTTTGCAGCGGATGGCACGGCATCCGACTCTGCAACGCAGCACCCTCGTTCGCGCCTTCTTCGAGTCTACAGAATGGGTATGGCAGTCGCTTTTTACTTAGATTCTAGTTGCACTCACCGCAATTCTGTAACAGCATGTCTTCATGCACCAGCACCTTGCTCATCCTCCTGGCCCCGAGCCCACACCAGGGATCATTGACAACATTTCCGACACACTCTTGAATGCCTTTGCTCGTGTACGCAAGCCTGACGAGCGCTTCCTACACATGCGCGAGTCGGTTGATAAATTCGAGGACGGTCTCGTTCTGAGCGAACGCCTTTGGAATCGTATCCGTGGGCGGACGAATGGTAAGTTCATTGGGTTCACGTTCTCCATAGGGAATTCTGAGGCTAAACGAGAGGCAATCTGGAATCTGGTGAAGACCTTACGGCTGACTATCACGATCTCGCTGTCGCCGTCCAGGGCCTTGGATTCCTGGAATCGGGAATTACCGATCCGCTCAATCACTTCTCGAACACGCTTCTCGAGTTTTCCGCTCTCCTTCGTCACAAGGTGACAGTTCTTTCATCTTTCATCTTTCCCTGCCCTAACGTGTCTTCCCCGTCAGACGCAAACGACTACTGATCCATTTCTAGTACACCTTCACTCGCTCCTCACTTATTCTCATGCAAATCGAGCTGTTTTAAAGCTTCGTGACCAGAAACAGCTCGACTTTGAGGAACTTTCCGACTACTTGTCTGGCGTCACGCTCGAACGTGATCGCCTTTCGTCCGTAATTTCCGGCCACGCAGGAAGTACGGGATTAGGTTTGAGTGCTTACCTTAAGGACAAGGTGGACGCGATTCGCGGCGCAGATGACGATCGGAGTCGGGTAGAGAAGATGCGGAAATTAGACCTCAAGATCAAAGAAGTACATAGTCCGTTTCTCATTTTTCGAAGCTAACATTGCCATGGGATTTAGCTCCAAGACGCGGTTACTACTGCACATGATACTTCTGATGCCTTCAGCGATGAGACACTGAGAGAGCAAACGATTTTCCAGTATTCAAAGGAAGGAGAGATGAAGGAGATGTTGAGCAACCTTGCTAACGGGGAGATTGAATTCTATCAATCCGTAAGACAATTCGTACACTCTTTATGTCAGACTGACCTTCGGCACTGTAGGCGATGGAAGAGTGGGAACGAATTATACCTATTATTCAACGGATACGGGTGGACGTTTAGTATTGATCTATTATGCATCATATTTCACTGGACCCCATTTGGTCGTCCGCATTAACTTGAATTGGAGCTTCAAGTTCAGTCGACAAGGAAAGGGTTATCGACAACGTACGGGCAAAGCTATCACTGATTCTCTCGCTTTCTTTTGCTTCGTTATCGGAGTCACTTCTTTTGGATGGTTGTGTTAGCCTTCTAAGCTTCTCCTCTGATTCCTGGACAGCAAGAGAGAGCTAAACCATTCGTTGAGAACTGAGTGACGGCGGCTGAACATCAAATAACTCACGTTGACTATGCCCGTTTCAACGACTCGCAGAAGATGAAGCTGGGCATCATCCGATGTCCCTGCAGTAGTGTATTGCTTGTCGGCAGGGACCCATGGGGGTGGATCCTGGTTTGTGTCATCCCGGGACCCGACTGGCGTATCTTTATCATCACAAAGCTCTAATAAGATCGCAAAAGAAGCTTCATCTGCAACGTAGTTGGTATGAATCGCTCGATTTGACGGTCCAAGGCAAAATACCTTGGGGATCAAGTGCGCCAAGCTGAGACTCGATCATGCTCAGCTTGACTAAAAATGCGCGGAAGTATCGACTAAGAGTCGATGTCGACATTGCTTCTTCAACACTTGCATGAAATAGGGTCAACCCAATTCATGGGACACTGGCTTGACATACCTGATGTCTCTGTCGTACGCTTCGACTTCTATCATATTTTGTACGGAAAAAATGAAACGTTCAAGCGCAACCTGGTCCTTGTCTTTTATCACGACTACCACTTTTTGGATATTCCCCTGTGCCGGGAAGTCTAGGGCTGCCTTGTTAAGTGTCTGAGTTACCGACGCACCGAAACGAGCTCATCGGTGATGGCCTTGACTGCGCCGGAGATGTATTCATTGAGAGCAGGATGGCGCGATTGAAACACTGGCATGTCATACTTCTTCCTTCTCACAAACAGATCGGGTGGATATATCTGGCGGACGTAGAGGATGGTGTGAATCGCGACTTCGACTGAGACGTATAAGGAATCAACTGGCAAGCGGATACTTGTCTGCTTACTGAACTCTGTAACCCCTTTGACTGCTTCTGGCTTTTACATTCAGCAGATTGCTCAATCTAGACGGTGCGAAACTGATACGTACGGTTAAAGCTGAGCGAAGAGTTTAGCATGGTGACCGGTGACTGTAGTAGTTGATACGTGTTTGCTCGACGATCGAACATGTTTTGGGTGGACAAGTCTGCTCGGAATCGAATGACTGTTTCTCCCTCACTATGACCATCGTCCGCTTTGCCTTCGTCACCCTACTTACTTCTGACTCTTATCTCCCAGGAGCTCTCACCATCGCTGCCGCACTCAAGGATGTCCACCGTCCCCTCTCGTCGGATCAAACAGTCGAATACGAGACAGTGTGTCTCGTCACACCCGAGACAGTCGATGTATCCGCAATAAGGTTCCTTCGCAAGGCATTCGATATCGTCATCGGTGTTGAAGTAATTGTCCCACCTGACTCCCAGCCCTTGACTTTACTCGGTGCGTGTAGTACTTTGTGGGGCCTTCACGGCGAGCTGGAATGCAGGGGCGTCATCGACCACCTTGTCGCGGAGCATCAATTCATGTTGCCCACGTGTGTCTGCTCGCTTATTCACCCCGCATCCGCGGTCTGGATCCACGCAACGTTGTTCACCACTGTCTTATCATACCAGCGAGGCTTTTTTGGGGTCTAATGCTTCTCTTTTCGTGTTCTAGGGCGTCCGGACCTCGATACGGCCCTCACAAAATTGCACGTTTTTCGTCTCACCCAATACTCCAAAATAATATTTCTGGATGCGGATGTGCTTCCTCTCCGCCCTCTATCCCACCTCTTCCTTCTCGATAACGAGTTCTCTGCCGCCCCAGATGTTGGATGGCCCGATATATTCAACTCTGGTGTGATGGTGTTGTCACCCGGAGAAGATAAGTTTGAGGAGCTCCGGGAACTCCTAAACACCAAAGGTTCCTGGGATGGCGCGGATCAGGGTCTTCTCAACGAGTGGAGAGGCGATAACTGGAACAGACTCAGTTTCACGTACAACACCACACCAACAGCCATTTATACGTCAGTCATTTCGAGCCTTGCGCCCTGCCGTTTTAATGGCCATCTGATCGGTTCGCTTTAGCTACGCCCCGGCATATCACCGCTTTGGATCACAAATATCAGTCGTCCATTTCATAGGCCCACATAAACCCTGGCACTCTATTGCTTACCGCGCATTGGCTTCCTCTCCACAATCTTCCAATATGGTCGTGGAACCACCTCCTGAACCGTCGACTACTCATCAGCACGCATATAACTACGATTCACTTGTTGACCGTTGGTGCAAAGTGTACGACCAACATTATCGGTCACAAGCTTCCGAAACGGGTTTCCAACCAATCAAATATAGTTCGGCATGGAATGATAACGACCTCGGTCGTGCTGTTGCCGCAGGTGGTGTACTAGGACTTGAAGAACTACGTCGTGCAGCACTTGAAGGTATCGGGGCGGTGGGAGTAGCAACCACTCGCACCCTTGGAGAAGGAGAATACCGGATCATGCCCCTCGAGGGGCGTTTTGATCTAGTCCGCCCTCGAACGCGGGCAGAAAGGGGGCAAGCGCAAACACCAGAAGATAGCACGGAAACACCCGAATCTTCCCCGCCCCCAGATGGATCCTCCACGACTACGCCAGAGCCATCTACTCCTCCTGGGCAAATTCTACCCTTACCACGGGGCTCTCCCGTCAGATGGGGGACGCTACCTACTCCGGGGATCCATGAAATACCCCCGGCTCCACTTGCACGGCTGCTATCCCTTCCGTCTACCCCTCACCGCCATGTTTTCTCTCCGTATAAACATCCACGCAGCACTCGAGAAGCGGGAGCTCAGACCCTTCCAACTCAGCTGCTCCATCAAATATCAGAAGGGGAAGACCTGCCCCCAACGCCGCCGGCATGGTACTCCGCTCTCGAAACGCCCCCAAACATTGACACGCCGGCTCCAAGAGATACTTACTTCCCCAAAGTGTTTCCCAGAGTATGGGACACCGATCAGAACTCTTTATCGATTTCACCATTGTCTTCTGAAACGTCTCTGACTACGATGGAGCCCAGTCCTTCTGAGCATCAGCCGACCCCCGCTTTCTGCAGCTTGATTCCTATTCCTGCCACTCCAGAGATGCCGCGCCGCCAAGGATCATATCATAGCGTCGTTGGAGAGGAAAATGCATCTCCGAGCCCGGACCCCACAAAGCTAATGCGCGTTTTTCCCTGGGAGGAACGACCGCGTCACGCTCCGGGACGGGTGTTTCCTGATGAAGCGTCACTATTGAGCGGCTTGCCATATTCTCCTGTTCCTGGAACTCCAGAAAAGAAGTATACTTTCCGTTCCCCGATGCCATCCCCCTTAGTTGACTTTCCACCACTACTCCATTCACACTATCCATTGGACGGTCTTCCCCCACAGAGACATGCTGGAAAGGTTCCGCGGTCTGTACCCTCTCCGAGTCCACTCGCTTTCGAGGGTGAGCCAAACAGGGTAGAGACTAGCAGCCAAGATGGAGATGTAGAAGATGAGGTGGATTCCGAGGAAGAAACAGTGATGAAGTCGCGAACGCGGAGCTCTAGCATCGGGAAGCTGATATACAATCTGAAGTACCGTTCTGTTGGCGTGCAAACAGACCCTAGGGATCTGCGTGAGGAGGGTATTCAAGTCACTACATACGTGCCCGCAAGGGAGGTAGCGGAGAAGTTGATCTTGATGAATATCCGCCCGAGACGTAACTGGTCGACATCCACTGGAACTGTCAGACCCCCCGCTGCTGCTGCCTCACATATTTCGACCTCCTCCCCGTTGTCTACCCTTGACTCGCATCATCCACTGTCGCCCTCTGACAGAGTTACGTCGGCTTCTGGTGAGATTGGTAACCTAAATACTTTTTCTGTGCACGCTATCTCATTCACGGCATCGTTCCCTTTAGATGGCGACCCGCCGCCCTCGCGAACTCGCAAAGGATCTCGCGTGTGGGATCCAGCTCGTGGTGTCGAGTCTTTTAAGCGAGGATCTGCAGAGGCCCTTACAAAGTTCTTGAAGATGGGCTCCCGGGAAGAACGGGCGTGAATCGCGCAGTGTTGTACTACTTGATGTCTTGTGTATGGTTTTCTGAATCGTCATCCTCGTGTACACTGATATCAATCATATGATTGCTGTTTCCCATGAGAAGTTCCGGTTGCCTCGCTGCTCCGAGCCCGGTTCATTTATATCGCAAACGTTCTAGACTTTGCGCCCGTAGCTCAGGGATGCGTTCATTGGCTGTTAAAATCACAAACTTGGTGTCAGAACTTGTCAGTGCCTAGTCTAACATCAGTTTAGTCTCCTTTTCCCGTAGATTGGGCCCCGTGCCATCCATCAAGGGTTTTACTTTATTCCAGCTCAGCTGTCACTTGGTCAACCCGGAATGGAACCTATCTGCGGTGCGTGGCTGAGACTATAAAATAGGGGATGCTCCTGACGTTGTTCGGCAGCAATCTCGCTGATCTGTCCATGGTACGCCAGGCGACAAATACCCATCGCTTCACCTAGTTAACTCATTTCTGTGTAGTCTTTCTTCAACGCCGCTAAGCAAGCCCTCAACTCTTATGGGAACTCCCAGGATGATGGGAACTCCCAGGGTGGTAAGTCCCTGCATATTGTCCGCCATCAGGCTGATCGATGATGGGCGGTATGCGTTGACTAGATCGCCAGACTGGCGGGCAGGGTTATAACTCCTCTAACTATGGACAGCAACAACAGGGAGGCCAGTGTGAGCGCTACTATTAGATGCGTTTCACAAGTGTCCGCAACCCTATTGACGACACTTGTCAGATTCTAATGATGTTTCTTCTGGGTACTCCAACAACAACTCCAGCTATGGACAGCAACAACAGGGCGGCCAGTGTGAGCGCTACTATTAGACGCGTTTCGCAAGTGCCCGCAACCCTATTGACGACACTTGTCAGACTCTAATGATGTCTCTTCTGGGTACTCCAACAACAACTCCAACAACAACTCCAGCTATGGACAGCAACAACAGGGCGGCCAATGTGAGCGCTACTATTAGACGCGTTTCGCAAGTGCCCGCAACCGTATTGACGACACTTGTCAGACTCTAATGATGTCTCTTCTGGGTACTCAGGCTCCAACAACAACTCCTCTAACTATGGACAGCAACAACAGGGCGGCCAGTGTGAGCGCTATTATTAGATGCGTTTCGCAAGTGTCCGCAACCCTATTGACGACACTTCTCAGACTCTAATGATACCCCTTCTGGGTACTCCAATAACGACTCCCGGGATGGTATGTAGTTCGTCATCAGACTGATCGATTATCGGTGACGTTCGTCGACTAGTTCGCCAGACCGGTGGGCAGCAATACAACGCCCCTAGCGGTGGACAGCAACCGCAGGGTCGCTGTGAGTGTTACTATTGAATATTCTACATCACCCTATTGACGACGGCCCCGTAGACAACACAGATGATGTTTTGTCCCACGCAGACTCCAACAATGAAGACAGTGGATATATCTCGAACGCCCTGCAGCATGTCCATGATAACTCTGTACGGGCGATTTCTTGTCTGATGCGACACTGATCTAAAGGAATCATCTTATAGGATCAACATCAGGATCAGGTCAACCCTGCCGATATGAACACGTATGGCCCCATGATTACGAAGGTTACTGCAACACGCGTTGTTTCCATGACTTTGACTGACTCGTTTGCCAGGCGCTTTCTTCCGTCGCCTCGAAACATGGAGTCGACGTCAGCAGCCTCATGTCTGGTGGCATGGGTCAAGGCGGAGGAAACCAGCTCATGGGTATGGTCATGAAAGAAGCAGGCAACTTCGCTAGCAGTGGTGGCGGGGACGGCCAAGACAAGCAGAGCCTCATGAATGGCGCTGCGATGACTTTGACGAAGCTCGCCGCGCAGGGACAGCTTTCGTCTTTCACAGGCGGGTCCAACAGCGGCGGACTTGGTGGAATCGCGAGCTTGGGCAAATCGGTGAGTTCTGCCCCCTTTTGTTGTGAATCCCGTTTGACGGATTCCGTGTAGTTCCTTCAGAACAAATTTGGGCAGTGACTATGCTTGGACGTTTTTTATAAGAAGCCAATGTAATGTATTGCAAACAGATCGTGTCTCTGTGTTCCGTTCAATAGGAGCTCTTTCTCGTCACCGTCCTCTGACCTTTTCTTTTCTATGCCTCGTGTTGATCGAACATTATTGCAGAAGCGATGTAGTGATCTCATATATCATCGGACGAGTGTAGGGTTGCACGTGCGTATCATTATCGTCGGTCGTAAGCAATGTTTCCCTTCGAAGAAATGGTGATGGAATGTCCCCGTCTTCCAATTGAGTGGAGAATAGTGCAACTCCGATCTAGGACCTGCAAGATATCATCATGTCGTTTCACCGTACTGAGAATGGATATTTATTCCATAGACTTTCGAGTCCGAGAGTGGTAAATCTGAGTCCCAGGGAACTGAATGGGTACCGTGGGTGCGTACCACGGGTACGGGTTATTTTTTTTTTGTACCCGCGCAATGATTACCCGTAGAACTTAACGTTGATCAGCGCTCAGCCACGACGACATCAACATCCGACATCGACAACGCGACAACGACGCGTCACGGCGACAGCGACAACCGACAACCGACAACCGACAGTAACGTCTTCACGACGCGTCACAGCGACAACGTCGAACGACGACAGCAGCGACAATGCGTCATCAGCGACAACAATGTCGACGACGACGATATCGACATCGACAATGACACGTCACGGAGACACCGACGTTGAACCACACCGACAACGACTCGGACGTGTCAAGGCACCAGCAACAAGTCACCAACGTCGTCGATGACGTGTCACGGCGACAGCAGCAACAACATCGGACGACGACGACGACGACTCGGAAGCAGCGTGCTGCCACGGCACCACGATGATGTGGCCCGCGACGCGTGACGCCGACGACACGACGACGCGACGTGCTACCCCGACAACGACGTCGACGTCGACACGGCGACAGGGAGGACAGGGAAGCGGCAGCGACACTGCGAAGATGGCTGGGAGGACGGGGAGGTGGCACGAACAGCGTCAGCGATACCGCGGACCGCGACCACGACGATGTCGCAACGACGCAAAGAAAAAAAAGATGATGCGACGACGCTCGTCGACACCTGTTCAACGATAATCCTTCCCCAAGACGCTCCACGGACATGTCAATTCGTGGATTAAGTCCATACAGACAGTCACAAAGCATACCCGAGACTTGTCTGTATCTCTGGCTGAGCCGTGAAACAGCCTTGGAGGGTAGCGAGGCACAACAGTGGTCTTGAGTACGGTCGAGTAGTACACCAACCTGTTCTTTCTGATGTGGAAATGTGACAACTAACTTGCTTCCGCACCAAAACGCTAACATAGAGCCGAAATTTTAAACTGATCGAAAGCAAGTGTAGATGGCACCACCAACTCACCGCCCTTCTACCATAGCCCGCTCAGCCTTCAAGGCACTGGAGCCTTAGTCTGGAGGCAATCTTGGTGACATGCACCATCAAGAGTTCTCTCGGTTGAATCCAACTTGTGAGTATTTCATGAAACCCATACCTGTTCGATGATCCGAATGTACTGCATCAGTTTGATTGTTATCCGGTTAGTTCCTAGATGTGATTCCGTCATTTATTTAAGTCAGGCGCACGTACTTGATAGTATTTGTGCTCCTCCACATTTACTACCCAATGCTCTTCAAGGTGATCACAACCATTGCCGTCACAGTGCCTATTTTCGTTCTGGCCGCCCAAATACCTGATTCTAGGGGAGGAAGTGTTGCTATAGCCATACCACTCACGAAACGCTCTGATACCGACGCGCGCGAATTTCATGCTATATCGCATAACGCGTAAATCAACTTGTGATGTCCTTGGGTATCGTTTTTGCGTTTTTGCTCACACGTTTTTAGCAAGATCATCCATGGGCCAAGTGGCATGGAAGGCCCCGAAAGGAACACAGGAAGGCCCCATCCTTCTGCTGTGCAACGGGCCGGGTCTGCAGCCGGCGTTGATTTGACAAAAGATGGAATATGGTATGGGACCATTTCGATCGGCACTCCTCCCGAGTCCTTCACTGGTAAGTTTTTTTTCCGTGCATTCGTACACACACACACACTAGTCGCCACCTTAGTCCAGCTCAGCACCGGTTCTAGGTAAGTGATTTCCGTCAGTACCATTTACTCTCTCATCTTATTCGACCCAGTGATCTCTTTGTTCCAGTCTCAACCGGTGATGGGAACTGCAGAAGTCACCCCAACCTCTGGGACCCCGCATCGTTCCACATAACAAGCTTGGACCTCAATAAAGTTCCCACGTCGCTCGACATCACCAACGTGGACCTCAATACAGATTTTTCGGTAGTATTTGATGATGGTAGGTATGCCAGTGGTAAACAATACACGGACACTGTAACCATTGCCGGTTTGACCGTATGTTTTTACTGTTTGCGAACATCATCACTTCTGATCAATGAATAGGCGGACATTCAGACCATCGGTGCCGCAACAACATACTCTTCAGCTATGGCAGCATCCAAGTTTGCTGCAGATGGTGTATTGGGATTGGCTTTCCCGTCTTACTCATATTTTCACGGCAACAGGGCTGCCCTCTGTTTCACACGCTCTACAATACAGGAAAGCTGTCTCAACCAGTGTTTTCACTCAAGCTCACCTCTTCTGGAGGCGAGCTATACGTCGGCGGAATGAACGAGGCGCTTTACATTCATAACACCCTCGTCTTTATCCCTGTAACAAATCCGGCGGTGAGCGCAAACGCCGAGGCGGTATTATGATGGATGCATACTTAGATTGCCCTTTCAGGCTCTCTGGATGGTGAAGATAGATAACATTCGATTGAACGGAGACTTGGTTCGTTTGACTCCCTGTAGTCCCATGCAGGTTTTTTCCTTCCATGACTTTCACCATTGGTGGAAGCTCGTTTTCAATGCCTGCCCAGGTCCTCAATAAGGGACGGGTTAAGAAACGCTCGCCCCATTGCTTTAGCGGAATTGCGTCTGTGGAAAATTCTAGTGAGATTCCTCTGATGTGAATTTCCACTTCCTATGATGACCGGTGAACCCGACTAGGATATTGGTCGCTTGGGACCCTCTTCCTCCAGCAGTATTATACCGTGTTTGATTTCAACAGCGAATCACCACGAGTCGGATTCGCAGACCTTACGCCGATTTGAAGGTAATACGTTGTACCAAACAATGCCTACCCCTCCCCACTCATGACCCACGGGTATACAAACCCGGGTACGGAATGAATCTAGCGGTTGCCCGTGCCATCGCCTATGTACCTGCGGAAAGAGGACACTCGAGCATCTTTCAGACAGCTCTGTACTCTTTAGTTGTAGTCTACGTTACATTCAAGTTTGTACTAAGCTCCATAGAATCCGTCTTGTGAGTCCAGACTCTTTTGCGAAACTCTTCACCCGTACCTGTTTCGATGATCCGAATGTACTTCATCACAGTTCGATTGTTATCCGGTTAGTTCCGAGACGTGAGGCCACTGGCAGGACATGTCAGAGGACGGTGATGAGAAAAAGCTCCTATTAAACGAAACACAGAACCTGAGACACGATCTGTTTGTGATACACTACATTGGCTTCTGAAAAACGTCCAAAGCATCCGAGTCGTCACTGCCCAAATTTGTTCTGAAGGAACTACACAGAATCCGTAAAGACGAAATTCACAACACAAGGGGCAGAACATCCTCACCGATTTTCCCATGTTCGCTATTCCACTGAGTCCGTTGCTGTTGGACCCGCCGATGAAAAACGAAAGCTGTCCCTGCGCGGCGAGCTTCGTCAAAGTTATCGTAGCGCCATTCATGAGGCTCTCTTTGTCTTGGCCGTTCCCACCGCCACTGGTAGCAAAGTTACCTGCTTCTTTCATGACCATACCCATGAGCTGGTTTCCTCCGCCTTGACCCATGCCGCCAGACATGAGGCTGCTGACGTCGACTCCATGTTTCGAGGCGACGGAAGAGAGGGCCTGACGAACGAGTCAGTCAAAGTCATGGAAACAACGCGTGTTGCAGTAACCTTTGTGATCATGGGGCCATGCGTGTTCACATCGGCAGGGTTGACCTGATCTTGATGTTGCTCCTATAAGATGATTCCTTTAGATCAGTGTCGCATCAGACAAGGAATCGCCCGTACAGAGTTATCATGGACATGCTGCAGGGCGTTCGAGATATATCCACTGTCCTCATTGTTCAATGGAGTCTGCGTGGGATAAAACATCATTTGTTTTGTCTACGGGACTGTCGTCAATAGGGTTGATGTAAAATGTTTGATAGTCACACTCACAGCGACCCTGCGGTTTATGTCCACTGCTAGGGGCGTTGTATTGCTGCTGCCCATCGAGCGTCACCGACAATCGAACAGTCTGATGACGAACTACATACCATCCCTAGAGTCATTATTGGAGTACCCACTGAAGAGGCGTCATTAGAGTTTGAGAAGTGTCGTCAATAGGGTCACGGACACTGGTGCGAAACGCACATAATAGTAACGTTCACACTGACCGCCCCGTTGTTACTTGTCCATAGTTAAAGGAGTTGTGACCCTGCCCTCCGGTCTGGCGAACTAGGTGACGAGCGTCACCGATTGGAGTACCCAGAAGAGACCTCAGTAGAGTCTGAGAGGTGTCGTCAATAGGATTGCGGACACTTGCGCAGCGCATCTGATAGTAGAGCTCACACTGGCCGCGTCAACACGGCTGCAGGTGCTAATGTGAAAGGCATGAGTAGTACTCACACTGGAGACCCTGTCCTTTGTTCGAGGCACTGTAATCCTGCACGCCGGTCTGGCGAACTAGTCGACGAGCGTCATCGATAATTGACCAAATAATTATGTAAAAGATCCAGATTCATTTCAAGTTGCAACCCGGACCGCTCGCGTCACCGAAAAAGTTTCTTTCAGGACTCAGACGAGTCTCATGAGCACTGAAAATTGTGTTTCAGTGCGATATATATTGCATAGTTCGTGAGTGCGGTCTCGAGCAAAGCGACTTCGTTGAGCAGGTAGTTGCATGAGGAGTCCTCAGTGCGCGTTTGATAGTAACGTGATTGTGTTGCGGCTCGACTCGGCCGCCGGGTATCAAAGTGACAATACTGCCATAGAAAGAAAGATTCCGGTTCGACCAGTTGTCGAAGATAAGGACATCGATCTGAGCATTGGTCGCTTCTTTGGAAATGCCTTGGGTCTACGTGAATGTTAGAAACCGCATAAGGAACGATGCATAGAACCGATTCACCTGTTGTGCTTCCGACAACTGCTGAATAGTGTTGTCCATACCTTCACGAAGAATCATAATCTCTTGACGCTGTAAAAAGATTTGTGGTCAGTACTCAAATTGTCATGTTTGTCTGTCCGCAGTTATTGTCAATTGATGTCGCTCGTCGACTAGTTTTCCAGACCGGTAGGCAGAGATACAAGGCCCCTGACAATGGACAGTGACCACACACGTCCACCCTGAGTACTCATGCGTTTCTTCTCGATGCACTCAGCCCCATTGACGACGGACAACGAGGAAGACTCGGACCGCGGATATATTGCGAACAACGTTCAGCACGTCCACAATAGCCCTGTACCTTATCTGATGCGAAGCCGTTCTAAAGGGATTATCTTCAAATAGGAACAACATTACGAGCAGGTCAGTGAGGGCGATCTGAGCCACTGAGTATGGCCCTATGATCATGAACGTACTGTAACAGTTCGCCAGGCGCTCTCCTCCATCCCTTGGAAACATAGAAACAACGTCAGCAGTCAGCGGCCTGAGTCAATGTAGAGGAAGCCACTGGCAGCTCTGAAAGAAACTTCGTCGGCGCCGCGAGCGGTCCGAGTCGCGCAAATGTGTCACATGAATCTGAATCTTTTACGTAAGCGATGAATTGACTCCGAGTCAGAACTTGAACGTGCGTCACGAATCACGACTACTTGCGTTCTTGCGTACACTGATATTCAACTAATTGTTGTTTCATGAGAAGTTCCGGTTTCTTCGCTGCTTCGAGTCCGGTTTATTTACGTCGCAAACTTTCAATCTGCGCCCGCCACCTAGGAACGTGTTCAAAACCATGTGATCAGTGCCTAGTCTAACGTAGTAAGTCTACGACCCTTGATGCTAGGAATCCAATATATCCAATCTATGGCATGACTGACTTATCGGTGACCGGTTATTCCAGCTCAGCTGTCACTTGATCTCCCCGGAATGGAACACCTACGCTGTGTCCTGAGACTATAAAATAGGGGATGTTCATGACATTGTTCGGCAGCCTTGATAAACTTGAACTTGCATCTCACTGATCTGACCATGGTGCGTCAGGCGATGAATACTCGCTTCGCCTGCCGGTTAACTCTTCTCCTAGTCTTCTTTCTTCGGTACCTCCTCTAATAATGACTCTTATGGGAGCTCCCAGGATGATGGGTACTCCCAGGATGGTACGTCCCTGCGTACGGTTCGCCATCAGACTGATCGAATATTGGCGGTGCGGGTCGACCAGATCGCCAGACCGGCGGGCAGGATTACAGTTCCTCTAACAACAGAGGACAAGGTCGCCAGTGTGAGTGCTACTAGTTCATTTCGCATCAGCGTCTGCAACCCTATTGATGACGCTTCCCAGCTTCTAACGATGTAGCTTCTGGGTACTCCAATGATGACGGGTATTCCTCGGGTAGTAAGTTCTTGCTTACAGTTCGCCATGAGGCTTGTCGGTAACGCTCGTCGGCCAGATCGCCAGACCGACGGGCAGGATTACAGTGACTCTACCAGAGGGCAGGGTTTCCAGTGTGAGTGCTGCTCATGCTTTTCACATTAGCACCTGCAGCCGTGTTGACTCGGACGACACTTCTTAGCCTCCAATAATAATGTATCTTCTGGGTACTCCAATGATGATGGGTATTCCTCGGGTGGTAAGTTCTTTCGCCCCCAGGCTCGTCGATTATCGGTGACGCTCGTCGATCAGGTCGCCAGTCCGGCGGGCAGGATTACAGTGACTCTACCAGAGGGCAGGGTTTCCAGTGTGAGTGCTGCTCATGCTTTTCACATTAGCACCTGCAGCCGTGTTGATGACACTTTTCAGCCTCCAATAATGATTCTTATTCCTCGGGTGGTAAGTTCTTGCTTGTAGTTCGCCCTCCGAGTCGATTGTCGGTAACGCTCGTCGACCAGGTCGCCAGACCGGCGGGCAGAATTACAGTGCCTCTAACAGGGGACAAGGTTTCGGGTGTGAGTGCTATTCATGCGTTTCGCATTAGCACCTGCAGCCGTGTTTACGACACTTCTCAGCCTCCAATAATAATGACGATGCGTATTCCTCGGGTGGTAAGTTCTTTCGCCCTCAGGCTCGTCGATTATCGGTAACGCTCGTCGACCAGGTCGCCAGTCCGGTGGGCAGGATTACAATTCCTCTAACAACAAAGGACAAGGTCGCCAGTGTGAGTGCTTCTCATGAGTTTCGCATTAGCACGTGCAGCCGTGTTGACAACACTTCTCAGCCTCCAATGATGTGTCCTCTGGGTACTCCAATGACGATGCGTATTGATTCCGTGTAGTTGCTTCAGAATCAATTTGGGCAGAGACGTGTTGTACTGACGTTGAATGTATGTATACTAATCCTGCGTTTCTGGTGAAAGTGAACTAGTAGAAGTACGAATTCCAACTTGAAGTCGAATGCTTATGTGTGCTTGTCCGTGCTCAGTGGCGAATATCACATCCACGAGAAAATCGATGGCTGAAGCGCTGATAACTATCCGAAAGAGACTGAGCTTGGGTGACGTACTGATACGGCAATGAAAAACGAATTTCCTGCTTGAAATTCGATCAAGGCAGCAAACGACTAACCGGACGAAGGGCTGAGGAAGGAAATACTCGAAACGGTCAACACTGATAGCAGTCGAGACTGTGAATCGAGACTGTGAACAAATGAGGATGATTAATACTGATGGTTTTGAGAGTTTCGACATTTCAGAATTCAGAGGGAGGGTAAGTTGGGAGATGCCAAGCTAGTGTTGTCAATCCACCAAGCTGTCCAACTGCAAGGTGACATGGTAAAGTTCCAGACAAAGACCGATGAAACGATGGACCCTGAGCGATCCGCTCATCTACATATTTGAAGCAATGGAAGCCGGATGTTCGCTTCGTCTATGGCTTCCCCGGCTATTCCGCACGTTGCAGCAATTCTCGGAGAAGCATTGAACTGCAGACTTCTTACATATTCCTCGGTTCCACTCATTGCATGGATCTCGTCTTCCGCCAGAATTACCTTTTTTGTCGCTGCTACGTGGAATTTGACTCCGTCCTGCGGGAAATGGGCACCCAAACCAATCGAGGCGAGGTGTAAGGTTCGTAGGTCCTCAAATGCAGCATGATCGTCAAGGTAAATAAATTTATAATTGGCAAACTTGCTTAACGTTGGACCAGTTGATGTGTAGTAGCTGGCCGGCTGGACGGAGAAGAAGCGCGAACCAGGAGCTGTCAGTATATTCGGAATGGCAGTAGGGGAGAACGAACGCGATCGCTTCGAGGGTGTTGCCAAAAGAAACGGGCCAATCGGAGTCCATCATGGGGTCTGGATGGCTTTAAAGGCTTTCTGAACTTTGACGGTGATGTGAAAGAGGTCGCCGCCCAGGTCGCGTAACTCCTTAGTCTCGAGAGAAGCGGAATAATGAGCCCCGAGGACTCTTCAAGTTCAACCGTGACAATGTTGAGCGCTGAGCCATTGGTCAGCGGGAAATTTGGGGTAGCCATTGTTTGAGCGTGATTTTCAGACGATACCGAAGGACAGACGGATCGTTGGACCACTGGTTACCAAAGAGGAGAAAAAAATGCTCATTGAAGTCCGACTCATCGGGGTTACGCTCAGGAGTGAGACCAACGCGTTCCCAGGGAAAAGCGATTCATCAACTGCTCCTCTTCCTCTTCCGAATATGAAGGAGACGCGCCTTTGTTACCACCATCGTGGTTTCGCCAACGTCGAGCAGATCTCGTTTGTGAGAAGCCTCGGGAGGCTGCTGAGGGTGACTCTGGGTGAGGAGATGTTTCCCGAGGCGAGTCTCTCCGATGTCGGTGTTGTCGAGCACTTCGATATAAGATCCGAAAGTGGTACTAGTAGAGGAGTCGGGATGCAGTGATTCAGACGGCCAGGTACGAGGCGAGGAGATTGTGGGTAAGGTGAAGCCTGGCATCGATCTCGCCCCGGTTGTATTCAAGTTCGACTCGCTCCATGAATCATTCGATATCATGGGAGAGCTGGTCTCCTGAAGAGGTTGTTTGGAACGAACCATCTTGAGTCACAGTGAGTGAAAACGATAGTAAATGATTTCGCGAAAAACGAATGTGACAGTCGACGATGCCACTAGTGGTGGCGAGACGATCATCAAGGTGGCAAGAACTTCGGATCAGCTACGACCGAAGCCATCGGGAATGTGCACCTGACGAAGACGACGGGAGTGAACCAAGCCCGACTCATCTGACGAAGCAATCATGACAACTTGGTAGGTGGCTCGTGCGGGGACCGGATGTCATGATATTTATATTCGGCAGTCACTTTGTTATCGAGTCACTGATCTGATACGACCATCATGCCAGTGCGTCCGAGTCGCGACGAACACCCGTCGCTTCTCCTTACATAACTCTTCTGTAGTCTTTCTTCTCAGGTCTTGCCGAGCAAGCCCTCTCCGCAGTCACCTCCTCCCAGGATGGTAAGCCCCCACTTATAATCTGCCGCGATCGGGATCGGTGACGCTCGTCGACTAGTTCACCAGACTGGTGGGCAGAGATACAACGCCCCTAACAATGGACAGCAACCACAGGGCGGCCGCTGTGAGTGCACATGCGTTCCTCTTCGATGCACCCATTGACGACGATTCCCGTAGACGACACACAAGAGGTGCTCTCTCACGTAGACAGCGACAACCATGAAGACCGCGGATATATCGCGAACGCCATTCAGCACGTCCACAATAACCCTGTACGGACGATTCCTTAACTGATGCGAAGCTGATCTAAACGGACCGTCTTCACATAGGAACAACATCACGAGCAGATCAGCGAGGGGGATCTGAGCCAGTATGGTCCCATGATCATGAACGTACTGTATTATGCGTCGTTTTCGTGACTTTGACTGACGTGTTCGCCAGGCGCTCTCCTCCGTCTCGTCGAAACACGGAATGGACATCGGCAGCCTCGTGTCTGGCGGCCTGGGTCAAGGCGGAGGAAACCAGCTCATGGGACTCGTCATGAAAGAAGCAGGCAACTTTGTTGGCGGCGCGAGCGGCCAAGATAAACAGAGCCTCATGAATGGCGCTGCGATGACTCTCACAAAGCTCGTCGCCCAGAAGCAGCTCTCGGGTTTCATTGGCGGGTCCAACAGCGGCGGACTCGGTGGCATGATGAGCATGGGGCAATCGGTGAGGATGTCCTGCCTTTCTGTTGTGTCTCTCGCCTTGACGGAATTTGCTTAGTTGTTGAAGAGTTTTTAAGTGACGTTTTGTACTGACATACTAATCCTACGCTTCTGGTGAAAGCAAATTGGTAGTGACACGAGCTCTGAGTCTACATACCTGTACTGATATTATCCTTGGCCCTACCAAAAAACATATTCAGGTAAACGTGATAGAATCAAAGGTTAACGAAGAAAGGAAAGGAGTGTGTAGGTGTTTAAATGAATCGAAGACAGTTATTAGTCGAATAAGGTTACATATTGAATTAACGTGTTAACGGGTCCTGTCACGTATTTGCCACTCCAACTTACAGTTGTTTCTGAATAGTGAACACAAGCTCGCCTCGGATGAGTATTCCGAGTCCCTCAACCCTACAGATGAGGGTGCACATGTCCGCCGTGCAGCTTGTGGCCCAGAATAAGGGAAGGTAAAGGTTACAGGCGGTTATGGGGCATGACGTGCCATGCTGGCAACCCCGACAAGATCATTGCTGTAACATTCGAGAGGCAGGTTCTGCAGGTCTATGCGAGACAAGTCATTGATCCATCGTATGCATGCGTCTGCTGGTCGGGCGATTAACGGTGATGGAGGTTGGCTCGTGTCATGCCAGAGCAGCCAGCGGAGAGGGTGATGTCTCTGGAGTCGTGACAGTAGACGATGAGATGGGTGATGTAGAAGAAGTCGAACTTCCGGAGGAACCCCGGGGTCGCCTCGAAAAAACTCGGTTGGGTAGCGCGGCGATTTTGCGACGGTGACTGTTTGTTGGAATGAGTGTCGTCATCGGTGTTCCAGGACTGGGCGGTCTGAACACGTGCAAGGAAGACGTGATTGCCGCTACTGACTGAAAAACGATTCTAGGGAGAGGTTGCTCAGCAGCAGCCGTGAGCACACAAGCTGGGTGTGGAGCAGGAGAAGGCTTGACTGTGATCGCAATCCTGGCTGCAAAACCATCGCAGGCCAATTTCCCTGCCTTTCTTCGAGATCGTGAGATGGGATCGTCCCAAACGTTCAATCGAGAGAACTTTTCATTGAGTTCGTTGACATCCGTGACGGATTGACGTGCCCGTCCAGATGAGAGGGCTGGTTGCCTGGGCCATTCGGGAGTGCTGAATGTAGGAACGGCCGGGAAAGGGTCATATCCACAAGTCGGCGGATATGTTGTGGGAAAAGCATACGGCGGAGCAACACCATCAAGAACATTGAGCGCCTCGGTAGAAGAAGAAATCTTGGGGAGATTAATCGCGAGTACAACCAAATAAGATGAGGAACCTACTGGTGTCCTTTGAATACAAGGCTGTGCATCCGACTTCGTTGCTGACGGGACGGCAAACCTCCCCATCCTACGAATCAGAGCGTCGAGGGGTGCAGTAGCTCCCTCTGATACGGGCTTCCTGTGCAGAGCCTTCTTTGTGCGATTTCGCCTGTTCTGGAACTGAGTCGGGTAAGTTTACAGTACACTGCAAAAGAACGAAACACGAACCCAAACATGAATCTGTCGGTAGGTCATATTGGACTTTTTGGCCAGAAATGTTTTATCGGCATGCGTAGGGAAAGGATTCTCTTCAAAGAAGTGTTCGAGTAAAGGCACATATTGCTGTAAACCACAGTTGATCAGTTTTCTAACCAACACAACACTGGTTAGCACTCGCATGATTGAACGTCTTGGGAACCTTCGCCGGGACGCTTTCACCATCTTCCCGGCAACGAAGAGCGGAGGGTGCTTTTTCTTGGAGCAAGGAAACACTTTTACTAATCCATGTATTTAGCTTCGTAAGATATGTTTGCTTGAAAGTCGCTAAGATGGTTTCATCAAAGGTGTGCGAGCAGGTGGATGGGGTCTGGGCGAGTTTGGAGTAAGCGCGCGATATCATAGCTTGAGCCCCTTCACGATATTCGCAAGCGCGTTTGTAGTATGCTGCTTGCATCGCCTGAGCAACTTCCGGCCTTGCACCAGCAGCAACCAAAGCAGGGAGTAAAGCGGGTGGTTCAGGAAGGTCGAGAGGGATACGATGCGGAGGTGTGGGTGAGGAGCGAGTTGGCACGGGATGAGAGCTGATATATTGATCGGAACGAGTTAGAATGCGTGAAAGAACAGCTGTATCGGCCATCTTGTCGAACTGGTAAGTATAAACCTGCGCAGATTACAAGGTCATAACACTTTGTTGTTACACATTATGGTATGTTTGTACTTCTTTGCTCAAATTACAGGACTCGACGCGTTTCGCTTGCAAGTAACTTATTGAGGGAGTTTACCTGCGAGATTCTGTTCTTCACATCCGTGGCTACTGTCCGGGGTCCAGGACCGCCCAGAGGGCTTTATCTACATATAACATAACATATCCTCTTATGCCTTCCGAGTTCGGGTACGAGGTGAATATTATCTCAGTAGAGAGCTATGTAACGGAAAATCGAACATTTTTTCAAACTATCAAGCGAGTACTTCCAACAGTAACTCATCGTAGCGCAGCAAAAAGTGTAATATGAAGATACAATACATGTGTGTGATAAGTGAGATAGGCAGAGCAATAAAGATATGCGATTAATGTTCATACATGCATATGCCTGATGCGAAATTATGGTGCTGTCCGTAATAAAATGGTTCACGAGGTAACCGGGGTCCAGACCTGAGGAAGTTGTATCATAGAAAGATCCATCTCCGGAAGAGCGGAATTGGTATATGGTTGAGGAAACATGGAATCGTTGCCAAATTTAAAAGGATCTTCGTTTAGGAGTGCGGTCCAATCGATGGGTTGAGACAAATCCGGCAGGTCTGACAGACCTTGAGGTACTACAGAATCAGGTACTGAAGTCACGATGGGTGACTGAGTCGTTTCCAAAGGAGCGGCGAATGCGTCCCTCTCGAGAGATTGGAATAGCTCGTCAAGGGTGGCTAGATCAGGAGACGGCAGTAATTGGTTGTCTTGAATTGCTAGCAAGACGTAGAACGTTAGTTGCCACATCGTGGAAGAAAGACATAGGCTCACGAGGAATAAGAGTTGTCTGTGAGTTTTCAGGCAGAGTGTAGTTGTTAAATAATTCGACTTCCCATTGGGCCAAGATGTCAGGCTCAGCAACATTAACTGGCGGGGGGAGGGAAAATAGATCGTCGAAGTTGGTTCTGAACCATTCGTCGATGGAGTATTCACTTTCCGGATCGGAAAGTGGGAGAGGATCAGAAACGGGATGAAGGTGCGCTCCTGCCATTGAGACTCGTGGGCGCTTCAGCACCCCAGCAGCATCCGGATCAGACAAGCGTCGTTTGCGGGAGTTGATGTTTGTAGAACCCTGGGGTCCTGCTACTGACTGCAACTGATGACGGGATTCACCATTTAATGGATTGTGTGTGCTAGTCGACGCCGATGGCAGACTGTCGTTGGACGATGCAAGGGGTAAGCTAGGGTAACATAGACAAACGGATGAGAAAGTGCAAAAAAATAATGACGGTAGTAAACGTACCACGGACGCTTCATGAATTTACTGACTTCCTTCCAACTGGTATTGGCGGCCTGGGGCTCTGGAGGTGATAAACACCGTTGGCGATTGGCTGATGACGAAGGTGGTATATCTTCTTCACTTTCGCTTTCCTCCATGATAGGATGATCAAAAATAGAGACTGGTGATGAAGAGCAAGAAGAATCGGAAGGGGGATGCGAAACTGGAACCAAGTTTTTGTGTGATGCACTAAGCGTGTGGGTTGGTTGCGTTCGCGTATATTCGGGTTCGCGGTCCTTCAAGCACTCTACACCACCCGTTTCAACACGCCCGCCATCACTTGGTAAAAGCACGTCTTTAGCTGACATGTCCTTCACGATAGCGTCAAGATCACTGGCAAGAAGGCTCTGTGTAGAACCTGCATAGAGCCCCTCCGCCGTGACTTTCAAGGTCACAAAGGCGTGTACGATTTCCGGTCCCAATTGGTGATCTTGATCTTCCTTTACTAGCACACGATACGCAGCATTTACAGCGTCCGCTCGGCAATTTTGAAAGAAATCACGACACAATGCCGTCCAGCCCACTCGCCGTCGCGCGTTAGCAAACCATGAGCTGACGGCGGAAACGCGAGAGTTGTATCGCTGGGCTAGAGATGCTTTGAGCTCCGATGACGGATAAGGATTTGCGATGTTCTCCAGGAACCAGGAATACGCCTCAGAGATGAAAGCAGTGGTGGGAGGCGCAGAAGGGGAAGGTGAATTTAAGTCGAGGAAGGGGTCCGGAGGGGGTGATGCGGAAGATAACTTGAGGCAACAATCTACGAGTGTTGATACTCGGGCCACAACGTCGTCTGCAACGGCGAGCGTAGCACCGTTAACGTCCCCGGAAACAGATGCTTGGGTGATCTCGTCCAACAGCGACGTCCAGGCGGAGTCGTAAGCGGCTAGCTCCCTGTCCCCGGCCAACATTGCAGACAAGAAATCTTCTTCGGCGTGAGCGAGTGGACCGAGTAACTTGGCGTCCATGACTGAGGAGTCTGAGCAAAGTTGGGGAGTGAACTCGACCCGCTCACTGGCAGACGCATGGATGACTAAGCACAATGGGCATCGTCTCGCTTAGTCAGCCTGTCAATGATCGGGTATTACCTTGTTTATCAAGGTCACTCTACCTGATAATTGTGGCTGTGTGTCTACCGATTTTCCTGATTCGTGAGAAAAATTGAGAGGCTGTGTCATTTCTCTTTTATCCTCTCGTTTCTCATTTAGTACCGTTTGAGTACCGTAGATACAGATTCTCGTTCGTTCCCGAGTATTCGTGCAGCTGTTCCGTAGTCCGTCGTACGTTCGCCCACCATTCCGCAGTCACTGAATCCAATTAGCTGAGCCGTTCGTCCTCCTCTCCTAGATGTTCGTTTGGATGTGTGGTAAATAACTTGTCGTCGAATCCACGTAACAACCTTAGCGCTTGTCCAACACAATTCCAACAATTTCTCCTCGCGATCCGTTGGCAAGATCCACTGGGTCGGTTTGGACGTTGAATGTAACCATGACTCAGACTTGCATCCCAATTGCCAGTTCCACTACATTGGGTAAGCCTGCTCGTTCGTCTTGCCTGCCACGACCTTTAGACTTTTTGTTCATGACAGCGAATTTTTCGTTTAATGTGAGTGGTCGACCACCAATCTGATCATTTGCCCTGCAAATAAGGAGTGTTGTTCTGTTCCGTTTCACCATGGCCCGCGCTGTTTGTTCGTTCCATGGACTTGTTGAAGTTGTTGTTTCAGACGAACGACAATGGAAAACTGTTCGTAGATTCTCCGACCCTTCATTCCGTCTGCGCTATCTTTTGACAGATTGTAAGGATAATAAATAGGTGCACATGTCTTTGAAGTAACGGGTGGAAATTGATGAAAATCACCAACCAAGATGACGTTGATACCACCAAATGGTTTGTCATCGTCTCCTTCGCTGTTGAAAGTCTCCACTCGGCCGATGGATTTGGATACATCGATTTCTCGTCGATTATGAGGTAATCTTTTCCCTTCCAGAATTCAGCCAGCCTTTTCACAGTGCGAGCTCCAGGTTCATGCTCATTGAGTCCTATTCTTGACAGAACATG